>SJJU01007485.1:0-28135 GCA_012932125.1 Conopomorpha cramerella
AAACCTGTAAATATGTACGTACATAATTCAATAAAGAAATTCAATTTCACATAATATTACCTGGTTGATGCTCATCGCTGTTACTGTTATCCTCCGATTGCATTTTAACTAAATGATGACTCGCTCTTCTAGTTCCTTCTAAGAGGCAGCGTGAAAGTAATTGTCAAAGCATATTCGCATTTATTACAATGAACATAAAGGCGTAACTTGGTATACAACAATGTAAGCTATAACCTTAAACCACAATTTAATTATCACCATAATACAAGTCATATTTTGATACATTTTAATGTAAATTTTGATGTACGAGTATAATGAATGTATGTCGCAATTAGATTAGAGTTAAAGATTTAAATTTAATATAATGTATGTCACGTTACAAAAACCAGGCATTAGCTGAGCCCTCAGGTTCAACTTAGGAACTCCCGGAGTCAACTGAGCCATCGACCGCAGTAGAGTATGGGCTGAATTGACATACAAATGTAGTACATAATCAAAAAATGCCAATGATTTAGGGAGTGTATTGTGGTCTAAGAGAAAACTATCTACTAACGCATCGTTGTAAGCATTTACGGTATTTCATATTATTTATACAACAATGGATAATAAATATCAAAAAGCAGCTACGTTATACTGCATTTACGTAGTTAAATATCAACGTTTAAATAATGTTAAATACTGTCACCAAATGTAAACAATTACGTGGATTCAAACTACATCAATTACAGCTCGAGAACAAAAAGTACAAATTACATATTTATACCTTTATCCTTTTCTGTAGCATGGTAGGGAAAACAAATTCGTTCAATAATACAGTGAAAAAATAAAATACACAGTGTTTCTTAAATGCCATGTTCAATTTGACAAACAGTTAAGTGATAAACGGCTAATGTTTGTGTGGTAGAGTGATGAAAAGTTTATAAGTTATATTAAGCCTACCAGATTTTTCCTAACACCCTAAAAAAGTCGCTTGCTGTCATTGTCATTTGTATTAAAAAGGATAAAGACAACATGTTTTTGACAAGCTCTTTACTACATAACGTTTGGTAATTTGGCGATAAGCTATCAGTCAGTCGTTTATGATACAAATTAATTCTTGTGTCGTTCGAATGAATAGTTCTTTCTCTCTCAACGTAGTCGAACCATATGTATACCCATCATACTATACAAGTCAAATATACTTACTGTTATCGGTTTCACCGTCAGCATGTGTGTGATCCGAGCCTGAACCCTCATCAGTTTCCTCCTTGTCTAATATCTGTACAGAAGAAAATAGGATAATGTTTATTTTTAATTTGGTCGGCTTACATCTATTAAAAGTGAGGAACGATAAGTATTTTTTTAAGGTTTACTTTTTTTTATAACACAAAAACCTTGAACGAATTCACTTTCTATAGGTTTACATCAGGTGAGTTTTTCTATCGCCTTTGTTAAACGTCATGTATTCCATTCTAATCGCACTTACATTAAATCACGCAAGAAGTACCTAGCTCTCTCGCTCATAGCAATACGGAATGATAGAGAGTGATATATGAGCTCCGACAAATTGGTTTGGTACAAACAGCAGAAAACACGCCCTCATCATTATCACACAATCACGTCTATATAGACGGGGAATATTCCCCAAATGGTGGTGGACGGAACCTTAAGGTTACAAGAACACTTCGGTCACATTAAGAGTAATAACGCCATAAGAATTTCAATAGGGGCCTTCAGTTACCAGTTGCCAGCTAATAGCCTGAAAAAATATTTTTTACCATCTAATGCTATTTACCATTGTGGAAGGCAATAAATTATTGAGTATTGAGTATAAACCTAAAATCTTCAGATACCATAATCGCCACAACGAAATGCTAGGAAGAAAGGCAGCTGATGCATTCCACTTACATCGTAACACGTACTAAGGGTAGGTATTACAACAGACCTTTTTAGTAAGATCGTGAAGTATAGCTTCAGCCTGTCCGGTGAAATGCATCTCCTTATTGTGCAGCCAGTGTAAGATGAACCGGCCGCCGCCCGACAACGAAGGCACGAGAGGAATGTCCGTCTCCGCGTTTATTGACGCCGCTAGGTGGAAGTGGAGACCTGTGGAATGGGTAAAAAAGATGCCTCAGATGAATTCTCAAAAATAAAAAAATAAATACACTTCACGCCTTTTAATCCCAAAGCGGGGTAGGCAGAGGCACTTGCTAAAGCAAGTGCCCACGGTTCACCAAGCGTATTTAACCCAACGTGACAGGGGGTGAGCCCATCGCCGTTATAGGGTTCACACACCTTGTGGTGTGCGGGTTTCATCACGATGTTGTCCTTCACCGTACGAGCGTTGCGTTGCGTACATAGGCTCTGAAAAAGAGTCCCATTGGTACACGTCCAGTAGCCGGACTCGAACCCGGGCCTCCCGGTTACAAGTCAAGTATCCGACCAACTGGACCACAGACGCTCTCTCAGATGAATTCTCAGTAACCAACAAAAGGGTATAACATCCAAAGATACACAGAATGTGAACTTCCATAATGGTATGGTAAGTAATTCTAACTCGGTTAACGTGGAATATTAAAACAAAAGTAACCTCGTCCTTATCATTGATTATATTCGCAGCGATATACCCGGTTAAAATATTGAAATCCAAAGATAATTGGTTTATTCACAAAACCGATTTCACACTAAAGTCCGGATTTGATTTCCGCGAAGAAAATCCAAGTCAAATTATGCCCGTGTCTAGAAAATTTGTAAGCAAGTGAGTGACTCATGTAATTCAAGTGTACCCAACTCCATGCGTTTTGCTTCGGTTTCCCTGTTTGTGACCTGTGACATACAAGTGTTTGACCAACAGCCGTATATAAAACCAACCTCCAGTGTAAGAAGTGTTGACAAGCGGGTTGTGGAAGTCGTGAGCGCTGTATGTAGAGGGCAGCGTGGGTATCGGAGCCCCGGGTGTCTTTGACGACTGCGCGTGACGTCGGATGTGGAAACACGTCCTACGGGAAATATAATATTATACTGCAAACACTTATCAAAAAAATTAAAAATCAATCGTTCAGATGTTCTAGGATTTACTTATTTCAAATCAGTTTATACAGCACAAACATCAATGTTAACAAAAAAAAACACGTTGGACAATGTTTTGTATATGGCACCAATGTATAACTTAATTGTTACTGTTCACCTTATGTAACTACTTTGGAAATAAACTAATTTATTTATTATTATTTATTTTTGTTTTCGGCCAGTATGGAAAAATATAAAACAAGCAATACTTTCCTAAAGCGTCCAAGGTTTCCCGAACGGACTTAGTTCTAATATTGACAGGCTTCAACGAACCCCACTGAGTCTAGTGCACACGGCAAGAAAACTTCACTTACTTCATATGCTTCAACCGTTGCATAAACCGGTGCTTGTGCCTATGCGTAGCGCGGGTGCGTCGTGGCGGAGAGCGCGCGCCGCCGCCGCCGCCCCACTCGTCCTCCGGCAGCACTGTCTCCGCCCACACGCGGCAGATGTTGTCCACGCATGACGTCACCACTACGTTGCCTACACTGCCCCTGGGGAAATGCGAAAATGTTTTGTAGTCATTGTTGATATGTTAAGCGATCTTCTTTTTACGAACTTACTGAAGCTGTTTATATTTAGTTAGTCGTAGTAGTTAGTTACTATATAGGCACATTTTGTCAATGACTGACATTAGGACTACGTGACCTACACTGCCACTGGATAATGTGGATAGTGTATTTGATATAATTAGCAGTTTATATTTAGGTATCTATGCAGATGTCAAAGCAAGGGGACGTCACTACGTTGCCTACATTCGCAGTCTAGGGAGGATAATATTGTAAACAACAATGTGACCAATTGACCTACAATTAAAAACCATGAACAAGCAACTCACTTCGGCATATACTTGCTGGTCTTCCTCCATGAGATGTGTGTGACGGCACGCGGGTGGGCAACGTATATAAACGTGTAGTTGAGTTCGGACGTCGAGTGTTCGCCGTGAGTCTGGACTAGGACTGAAATCATATTTTTTTTTAAATCTTGGCACTGTTAAGAACTGTTTTTCTTAAATATGCACAAAAAACCATATATCCATGTGTAATCTTCAAACGTAGGAGAGGTGACCTAACACAGCCTACTTCTTCTGTCTTTAAAACTTAAAACTGGCAGAATTCGTGAAAACTGTGAAAGCAGTTTTATATCTATTAAGAACAAAGTAATGTTTCCTTTATTAATATTTCCCTCCAGGGCCCATTGAATTTTCTGTCGCTGTATAATATGGAAATAAGAATGTTTAGGCTTAATAGACTGACAATAGAACTCACTTTTATTTTGATACCATATCTTTACGAGTCGATCGTTGATACCAGACGTTGCGAAGAGCACGCCATCTGGTGAGAATGCGAGGTGATGTGTCGGCGTCGCCGTTTGACACTGCCACACGCATATCCAGCCCTGCGGGTAGATGAACAACGTCAGATTTCAATCAATCTATCAATGCCCAATGTTAGTTATCATGAAATGATATGACGAATCGCTCGTTGAGTTTACTGTCTTATTTTAAAAATATATCTGAAATTAAGTGATCGGACAGAGAACCAAAGTCATCGACATATAGCTCATCGGTTTAGCAAGCTCAAGTGGCAATGAGCCGGCCATGTTCGCCGTAGAACCGATGACCGTTGGAGCAAACGAGTTATCTAGTTGGGACCGCGTCTCGGCAAACCGAGTGTAGGCCTCAGACAAGGTGGACTGATGATATGCGCAAGATGGCAGAAGATCGCTGGCAGAAGCTGGACGCGAAAAGTCAGGCTAGTTACTGAGAAGTTTAGGCTGACGTTACGGATGTCCAATTGAAACCTGACACATTTTTTAATCCCCGGTCACATCCATACATCATATTTCATGTATCTGGCGGCCATGGTACATAGTATTTATACAAGGTACTGTGGTCAGGAAACCGTGCGACATTGAGTTGGTGTTGCCTAAAATATATATTTTTTTAAGGATAACCAACAAGGTCTTATACTAAACATACAACATAAATGACAAAAAAAAAATACTGGCCAGTAAACTATTAAGTATATATAGTAAAGTATTTACTGTGAATGTATAAAATAATTCATCAATACATAGTATAGAACAAAATCGCCTCCCGCCGTCTGTCCCTATGTATGCTTAGATCTTTAAAACTACGCAAGGGATTTCCACGCGGTTTTCTTTAGTAGATAGAGTGATTCTTAGGAAAGGTTTATTTACCAATGTGTAATACGTTCATATAATAGGAGAGAAACACTGTTAATAATATGTATGTACTAACAAAACAACGTTTACCGGGTCAGTTAGTATTATCATAAATATATTTTTCTGCAGCCGAATGTAAAAATATACAAACGTGACAATTAACCACAGCGCAATTTTATTGCAATGTCAATTAGATGACTAGTGTGACATTAAGTAGGTATGTATCTTTTAAATAAAAAACAATATTAGCCGTGTCATTAAGAATACTGTAAAACGTGTCTTTGATTAAACACGACAGGCAGATCGTTCTGTTACACAAATTATTTAAGTAGGTATTACCTAATTCCTGCTAGGAGTTTCGGATTATTATATAATAACCAATGCTTACCATACATAAAACTTTATAAAATAAGAGACTTGAGCATGCTCAAGTGTTACTTCAGCAGTGATTATTGTTAATTCCTGCAGATTCAATGTATTACTTTTATGACAACATTCATGTCTAATCTTTAAAAAAAATCTTAGCATACTGCACACATACCGATTAATCTCTATCTTCAGCTAGGCGATACCCATCCCAGTTACTCATATCCATATCTACACTAATATTATAAATGCGAGAATAACTCTGTCTCTCTGTCTCGCTTTCACGCCAAAACCACTGAACTGATTTAAATTATATTTGGTATACATACAGTTTGGTGCCTGTGATTACACATAGGCTACATTTTATCCCTATCCTGTAGGTCGCGTCGCTAAATAGTTTGTATGAAATACTGAAACTACGCGAATGAAATCGCTGGGCATCCACGTTCCAAGCACGCATCCAAGTTGATGTTTTATACATACCTAGACATAGAAAGATACGGCACATCGCACATGTTGCCTCACGTAATCTTATCTAGAATATTGTCGATTGCGCAGATCTAGCGTTGTCATATTGTCATACTATTCATATTCCACCAATATGACAGATGAAATGGCTATATACAAACACGCATATCATTATCACAAAACACTAGCACGGGGTGCGTGCAAACGTACGCGTTGCGGACAATTTTGATTAACCTTAATTTTTAATAAATTAAAGAAATATATTCACGATTTCTTCTCCATACAGACTTTGAACCCGCAATGAATCAGGACCTAAACCCTAACTTTCCACCGGCCAAACATTCACAATAAATATGTTTGACATATATCCGTATTTTTATATAATAACTTACCGGTTCTTCTTCCTCGGGCTGCTTAGGTTTGTCATCCTTGTCCCCTCCAATTTGAAATGTAACCCCGGAGCTGGCTGCAAAGAACAAGCACGTTCACGTGTCGGTCAAGTAATATAATATTTTGACATTTAGTCAAAACATCGATGCTCGGCGATCATGCTGGTAAATATGCAATGGGAAGGAGAGCCCGTATGGTCGATCTTACATACTTAATCCTACCTACTACTTGATCCAGTGGTACAAAAGGACTATACCGTCTTACGTTCCTATAATACACACATCAAAAGTGTCTAGGGATCAAAAACATTTTTAACTCTAAAAAAAAAACTAATTTATTTAAATCAAATCTAACCTTCTGGATTGGCCTCCTACCAATTCCCCATGCCTGTATCAATGACTTATCACCACATTTTGAATAAATTATGAATGAATTCAGTTTTTGTAAAATATATTCTTGATTGCTATCTTCTAAAATGTACTTGATTCCTAGACACTTTTGATGTGTGTATTATGTGATACCCTTCCTCGTCATAATATCATTATTATTATCAACACTGTCATTGCGAATCGAAGATAGTATTTAGCAATAATTTTAAAGAAAAAATCACCGGCTTCAATCACTACTAGCCGCCCGCCCATACATTTTCTCTCATCAAACTCTAGATTTCCTTATCATGGGAGCACCCTGGAAATACTTTATTTTAAAACAGTCTACCATCATAAAGTAAGGGAGACTCGTATGTCATTTAGACATATTTTTTTTACTTGTCGCAATAAGACAACGCCACCTTATTGATGTTTCAGCAACAAAGGGAGAGTCATAAAAAAACTGTTAAAATTGAAACCACTTTCCTGGATGACCGTACGTGAGCAGGCGGGTTTGGTGTTTATCTTAATCCTATGTAGAGAAGAGATGTGGATGTTATACGTCTAGCTAGATTTTTGTTATAGATATTGAGATCCAGTCTCGAAATACAGAGTACTTTGGAACGACACCACTACAAAACATGGTAGCAATATGACAAGGATTTGTTTAAGGATGTAGAAGTGTGAACAATTTAATAATTGTGTTGGTGAAGACGATTACGACTGGATCGTCTTTCACAATATAATTAGGGGACAGATCTGTTACACCATTAAACTAGATAGAGGTTGATTTAATTGACAATTGCACACTAGAGACACATCTCATGATAATTTTCAGGTTTCTTCACGATGTTTTCAATCGCGGTATGATAAATAAATCACAACTACATAGACATATGCTACTAAAAATGATCCATAAAACCTATACTCTAAAGCACAATTGCACAAGCACAAAAAATGTTTTTTATTTTATATTAGTCGATAATATACAGTGTAAGTAAAATATCAATGTAGTTAAGTGTAGAAAATATCATTTCTTCTCTACCAGTAATGGACAGTAGTCCATGGCAGGCCTAGTAAGGCTGAAAGGCATAATTACATACACTTGAGAGGCATAATTCTGAGTGACATAATAAATTTTAATATAAATATAAAAATCTGAAAGTAATATTCAATACAAAACGTTAAGAACGATTTTTTTTTACTTATTGTCTAAACAATTTATTTTACTCAGCCAGCTCTCCTCGGTTGCGTGATATTCAAATGTTAATAGGATGACCTGGAATTTTTGCTCTCGAATGTAATTATATGGAACTGGGGAAAATGGAACATTTCTTTCGTATACCCTCTGGGTACTTACGAATATAACAATAAGTACCACCTTTGACTTTCCAACCAGACGGTTTACCCTAATCCACATTTTCCCAATGGCCCACCCCCGGGCCTAGTCGTCATTGACTGAGCTCTGGTCTATTCTGGATGCCGCTGTATATCCTGGCTCTAACATGAATCAAAGTGGTGGGAAAACGGGTGGGAATATCCCGGTAATCTACATTTTCCCGAAGCCATTTAAAAATATGTCTTTTGTTTTCTTTTAACTAGCGTCATTTAAACAATAACACTAAAAATACATAACACAATTTTAGATATCTTATCGCGGTGTCACATTGTTTCACTTCCAAATGAGATTAGGTTGCCTGATAATAAACAAACGCGTTTCGTTTTAAAATGGATCTTTTATGTCCATATTAAACTTCGCACAATCTACTGTGCTCGGTGCATTTAATTTTGGCTGCCGCGATTTATGCGCTTATTATGTCGCGAATTCTCTTCAAATTTACGATATACACTAGTGAGCAAAAATTCGGGATTCACACGTCATTCAGTCGGGCACACATCATTTTGTATACACAACACATCTAAATATCAAGCAAGTTGTCCGCCAAAGTTAAAAGATACCTATGTAGCAAAAGACGATAAGTATGTATGAAGAAATAATTATGGTTTATCATGATCGTCGCAAGTGGAAGTCTCCGCCTACCCCTCTGAGATTGGCATGGGATTGTGTGTCCATAATTACAAATTAATAAAATGTTAACTTTTTTAACAAAATACTAACCAAAGTTTAATCCTAAAAGGAAAATGGTATGTGATCTAATTAGAAAAGCAAATAAGAGACTAGAAGCGTGAGCGCGTCTCAAGAATCTGTGTAATCACTTAGACCTACATACGGTCCGTTAGCACTTATAATATTATAGCTGTGCGTCTACACCAGTGTCCTACTATTACGCAATGAAGTTCATAAATATCGGCACAGAAAGGGAAATGTAGAACATCACATCATACATAGACTAGTAGACAGAGCCTCAAAGACCATGGTAGGTAGTATCCTTGATAGAGAACTATCTACACAAATCGATAGAAATCGTCTAAAGTGAAATATATGTCAGCTTGCTGAAATATTTATGAACGTGTTTGTGTGTCGTAGGTACATTTAAGACATTAATTTTCTGTTATAGATACCTACTGATAATCTGTCGGATTACGATATTTTGACCTATCCCAGTATCCGTGATAGAGAACTATCTACACAAATCGATAGAAATCGTCTAAAGTGAAATGTATGTCCGCCAGCCTGCTGAAATATTTATGAACGTGTTTGTGTGTCGTAGGTACATTTGGTATATTAATTTTCATTTATAGATACCTACTGATAAATCTGTCGGATTGCGATATTTTGACAGTAGGTAGTAAAATTTTCTTAAAGCGAGTTTATTAGCAAGGGTATACGTGACAAATTAATGGTACCCCACGCCAAACATGCATAGAACTTGCAGTTCAACATTGCACGCGATATACGGCACGTGTATGAATTTTAAGTCAGTGCATGTGCTTAATTTCACTTTTAACTTTTAGGTAAATACTATGTGCTGTATTTGGGATCTCTGTAATACTTATTTTAATATAAAAATGTTGGGAGGATCATGTATATAGTCCAATTTTCGGTGTTAACTGCATGATCTTAATATTATCTAGGTCAAATTTAGCCTACAGAGGAATGTAATATTAAATAGAATATCGATGATAGGGAACCTAGCCCATTTCGCAATAATTTCTGACATATTTGTGACATTCTATTGATGAATAAAAAATACATTAAGTATAAAGATTTTTTTGTTCCTAACCAGAACTAGAAATAGTGCAAAAACTCCAAAGATATAATTAACTTACGTTGGCTACTATCATCCTGGAACAATGAAGCCTGATGCCAGAGCTGCAAGATCTTCCCACCAGTCAGCAGCCGAGTGCCTTCCAAGTTCCATGACAGAGCTGTTATTGGACCATCGGCCACTAGCTTGCCAGTTTGAACCCAGCGATATTCTAGACCCTGAAGTTCCAGAATCATGTAACATAGCAATGATATTTAAAAAAACAATTGACTTAAGATTCATTTTGACCAATCTGAGTACATATGTCATATAACATCATGCCCGATCAAGGAGACCAGGCTTGTTCAGGGGGAGTTTATTTAAAAAAAAACCATAAAAGGGTTAAAAAGGGGATCAAATTACAATAAAGTTTATTAGAAAATATCTCATTAATTTCTATAAATTATTAATATCTGGCTATATAGAAAACACAATTAGAAAAATATTCTTCATACTATTTGAAGTCAAGAAAATTGCAAGTAATAAAAATTATAAACTGATCACCAAATTTTTGATCTTGACCCATTTTAGTAGAGTTCAAATCAATTATTTACTATGCCTAACAATGCTTAAAGTAAGTTAGAGATTAAACAACTTACATGAGTGGTAGCTGCAGAATGTATTAATGGTGTAGGTTCAAATATGCACACTTCGGCACCATAAGCAGCGGCAATCTTGCCCGTATCAGTGCTGCAATCCAATGATCCAATACGAACATAACCATGTATAGCTCCAGGTATAATCTGTACTCTTTCAAAATTTGATGCCAATATCACAATGTTACATCCTGCTGCGTATGCCTAAAAAAGAAGAAAGATTTTTAAAACTGAGTTAAATTTCCTTCAACAAGTTGGTTGGAGCATGTCTATGATTTTGCCTTTCTATCAGTGGGAGAGCCTGCACTTCATTGAAGATGATTCATGACATTGAATTTTGGTTGAACTTCAGTTATTTATTTTCCTAACAGATCTGCCACCCTAGCAAAGCACTCCAAGATAGAAATGACAAGACATAGAACATGCTGCAATGTTATGAAAGTGTGACAAAACAGCCAATTACGTTGCATATTTGTTTTGTTCGTCGAGTTTTTCTTGACATGTATTCTAAGGCTGCTGAGGATTTTTTTAAATGTTTATTTTTGCTACCATCTTAGATCACAATCTGGCCTACAAAGTAAGAATAATCTAAATACAAAATTGTCTTTAAACAGGTTTACCTATTACATTAATGAACTGTTAGAACCAAAACAAACATTTCCTTTCTCCAATATCTAAGAGTTGAAGAACTCCAATATCATTACATCACCAATTTGAACTCTAATTCAATGCTGCTAAGAGTTCAAAAAAATTTACCACTGGTTACATTTTAACAACAAAAACAACAAGATTATGAAAACAAGCAGCTCATCAAGATTATTATAATGATAATAGCTAAGTATATTATCTTGTCCATCTTGTTCACAAATTAAAAAACAGTAAGGTTAAATAATAAAAATAATGTTCTCTTCTTATTGAGGAAGTTCAAAACAATCAACAAAATACCTATTTAATGGTTCTATTATTGTCAATTACCTTGCTTTAGAATGCCACTATAGGCTCTGATTTACTTGTATGAAGTCATGTGACCTTATTATCTAGGACTTACCTAACTCTATGCAACCACAATTATGTAGTTCACAGACAAAAATTAAACCAGGGACTGATCAAAATAGTAATAACAGATATAAACCTGTACATTATTATTACTTTAACTAGGTATTGGTTTTTTCTTGGCATTGATACATACCTACATGTTGTATATTTACTGCATTCAAACACAGATGTATGCAGTGCTTGAATTCAATATGTGTGGAAGTATGTAACTAAACAGTAACTATTGTTATTCAAATATATGCCTCGGTGGACTATGCTAATTGGTAATAGGTAATAAGATACAGAGATTCAGCACAGGTTTGTATTGTTACAAGATAATTTTGCTAATATATTTTATTTGCTAACTGATAAATAATTGTCTATTGATATAGGTGTGGGTGACTTATCTGTACAATATTATGATAGATTTTTTTGCAATAACAACATAGACAAATACTTGTAATACTTTCTATTGGATATCCTTGAGGAAAACAATATACGTACATACAAGAGCTTCATACAAATAACAAAGTGATAAAATTTTACACTCACAGTGAATGGAATCCCTTCTACTGATCCAACAGCAAAACATTGATCTCCTGAATTACAGGCACCACTTAGCACTTGATGGCAATTCATGTTGCAAGGATTTCACCCAAACCAATCTTTGCTATAATGTGTCCTCGGAGGAAACAGTCACTAGATGTACACTAATAAACCAACACATAATTATTTAAATTAAATCCCTTAGACATAGCAATAAATTAAATAGGAAAGTAAAATCAAAGATCACGAATAGGTATTTCTTTGACACCCAACATCGAATGAGAAAGAATTACATCGAGAAAGAGAGAAAAGTTATGAACGAATTTTTTTTCGTAATATTACTTGAGCTCTATAATGGTTTAGCCCACAACGTACAGTCTGACAAGGATATTTTGGCGCGCCTAGCAGATAGATATTTATCTTCTGTCCCTTGCGTCGTAGCAGGATATTGTATGTAGGTACTTCTGGATCCCAACAACAGTTTGAAGTACATCCAACTTCCATACATATAGCTTAGAAAAAGAGAGACTGAGGTTGCTATGTGGCTTGCATTTGGCCAGATAACCTTTACCTACTTATTGTGTTAGTATGGAACGTTCACTTACTCACCGTGTTATGATGGCGGGTACAATAGGTACATAAGTGACACCCCAGCCCAATTTTCCAGTCTTAAAGGTGTGTCGTAAAAGGTGACCGAGGGAACACTGCAGAGTACGGGTAGAGCAACGGTTTCTGTAAGTTAAACCACACAACCACTGCGCCAACCCGCCAGCCAAGCATGGAGATTATTAGCATTTTCTCCCCAAATGGAAATGGAAATCATTGGGGGTGGTCCTCGTCCAGCAGTGGATGTCATGACGTGGCTGTTGATGATGGAACGTTATCCATCAAAACAAATCAGGATCCCTAATTATTTAGCCTTATGAAACTATAGTCTCAGTGTTGGCAGGTTGGTTCGGTAATAAATACCCATTTAACCGAACTGTACTGTTTCTGTATTTATTGCAGTATTTAACTATTCTGGCGATATGCGCGTAGCTGATAATACGCGGCGTATCTTCCGTCTGATGTGTATCAACCTTTAGAATAAAACAAGAAAACGAGATGAAAAACGTGCATGAGTGAAAGATTAAGAGACAATATCTTATGTCCGTTTCTCGCGTATCAGGGTAAAACTGAATCCAAACTGTCAAATTAGTAGTAAAAATGACAGTTAATAATTTTCCAAAACGAATTTGTACAAAAGAGACAGACTGAAGATGGTACGCAGCTTGAAAGTTTAGTTGTTTTTTGTCTGAGATCCTTGCAGTATTCATATTTTTCTTTATATATTTTTTTTATGATAACTTTGTATACATACAATGTATGCAAAGTGCAACTGACGTTTACAATAAAACGAGACAAAAACATGTACGACACGCAGGAGTGTATGAGTAAGATAAAATATTTTCGGTCCCTTATCCCCCCTATCCTGACATTTTTTACTTTTGATCCAGAAGTATCTACCTACATCGAAATCCATACATTTTGGTGGGAAAGAGACAAACTGAAGACGGTACGCGGCTTACAAGTCTTAGTCTAGTTATGTTTGGTCTGAGGCAAGGATGATATCCTACGTGACAATGTTACACAAGGGTATGTCATAGCCCATAACCAAGAAAATAATGACTGTAATGCTGAAATATGAATTTTCATTATGAGAAAAATGTTAGTGATTGAAGCCACCATGGCTGACTTTAACGCTCTCCATATAATTGCGCTCCTCAACAAGCAACGGTCCCGCCCGCCCGTGCATGTGGCGATACCTGTACTCTGACAACAACTCGAACATTCTGTAATCTGCTGTGACTTGTCTGCATAGCTTATCCTTTGCCTGTTTGTTTTGAACGAATACAAAAAGAACTACTGTCAGTAATTACTTTGACACTTTGATTGTACTTTATGTCAAATTCCAGTGATAAATCAATCAACCAATGTGTCAGTCAGACATAGCAGGTGCCTCGTCGTTCCTTGAATTTATTGATTTTAATTCGGAAATATTTTACTACAGTTATATTCGTATACGGCTAATTATTCGCTTGGTGCCTAAGTGTGTCTGTACTTGATTTTGGACCTTCAAGTCAACCGAGGTTCAGACGACGGGTGATACTGTGTTGTTGACATTGCGGGAGGTAAGTTTTTTGTTGTTGTACCTACAATTTAATACCATTTTTATCATACAAAGCAACTGCTTTTATTACTAGACTCTACGCATAATGTACGCTTTAAAAATTGGAAATATGTGTAGACACATGTGCAGATTTCATTCCTTTTGCTGACCATTAACTGTTATCATACAATGTACTTACCTACTTATGTAGTAAGGTAGTTAAGTATAATTAAACAGTCATAAGTATAAAAGTAAATTTACCTGTTGAAGAATTGTATCTAACTAATGAGATATTTATCACTGTAATAAGGTTTATGCTTGTATAGATGACACATATCTTGAATAAAGAATAATAATTTTTTAAATGTTTTGTAGGTTCATAGCAAAATTTGTTTTTTTTTCTATTAAACTATATTTTTCTTCAAAGTCCATTTGTCCACTGTAATAATGAAATGGTCATTCAGTTGTCGATGTTCATATCTTTGTCTAATTCAACACTCAAGTTGCAATCTGTCTTTGAGTACCTACTGTGTATAATAAATTGTAGCATACTAACATTGTAACCCAAAGAACTACTAACCAAATCTATGTTCCTTCCCCTGTTTAGTGTTTAAATATTATGACCAAAGTAATATTGTTAACACATTTGGGAACAGAAAATGAACATAATACTATGTTTATCGTAATAAATACTATATCCATTCACTCTCCAGGAAAGCGTTAAATGATAACATATAGGGACATTGGCCTTGTATCATTGAAATTGTATTTATGAATTTATTACAGACTTAATTTATGTAGTTATTGGACGCAAATTTGAGGAGTTATGTTACTGAAAAAATGTTATAAAAATCTTGAGTTTTTTAAATATCATTGCATCATAATTGGTGCATTATTTTAAATATCAAACAAACTATCATGCATCCTTTGGTTGGTGTAGGCGGCCTCTCACTCCTATATGTACATAGTTTGAAAACAAAGTTGTGATAGTCAATGTAGTTTAAATTAACTAACCTACTCACATCTTTTAATATCTTATTTCTATACCGTCTTTAGTTTAATAACTATGTGGGATCCAAGACAGAAGGCTAGGCCCCCCCGGGATCTAGCCCAGTCATCACTGATTGAGCTCTTGTCTATTCTGGATGCCGCTGTAGATCCTGGCTCTAACAGGAATCACAGTGGTGGGAAAGTGGGTGGGAATATCCCGGTTCTTATCTTTTAATACCAAAGTGGGGTAGGCAGAGGCACTTACTGCCTATGATTGTGTACCAATTCACTAAAATAAATTTAATTAACTCATTAGGTACTTAGCGTTTTAAACACGATCTAAATTAAACCAAAGTTAGTGCAACAAATTATGAAAAACAACCAGATGGTCCTACTAAATCAATTTATGTCTATGATAGCTGTCGAGTCTCCGACCGCATCTTTTCTAATTGACGCTAATAGTGTGTGTAGCGATGTCGATTGGTGCGGCACCGTGTGACGTCATAATGCGCACCCGTCGTTGATAATGAAGCCAGATTGCTCCTATTCGATTACCGCCCGCTGACGATGGACCAATCTCTCACGAACTATCACTTATTCCGTGCCTTTTTAACTATAGACCAGCTAATTCTGGTCAATAGGTACAGATCGCATGTGACCTTGTCTTGCTCTTTCATGCATGGAATTTTTCGTGGCATCCCAGACTAGCCATCTAGAATTTGTTTCTTCCAATCAGTAATTCACGAATTTAAATCGTGTCGTATCGTATATCGCATTTGTAAAATACAATCCTAATACCTACCTAATATGATAACTGCGAAAGTTTGTATGGATTTCATACAGATACTGAACGAGTTTTGAAACTTTACAGTTATTTGTAGCTTATATAATGTACGGAATACCACATGGGGTATATTTTTTGTTCATAATATCTTTTCTTTTTGGACAAAATTATCGTGAAATTTAAGTTAACTCGAAAAACAGTTCTGCCGGTACGACATCTACGTGTCAGTTAATTACTTACATTAATAAAATTCGCAAGACGTCTAATGTACGTTTAATTTATTTTTGTTGTTAATGGAAAATATACGTTACCACATTTCTAGGAATTTATTCGGAAAACGGTGCTTTTGTATATACGAAAAAATACTACTTATGTTAACCTGTCAAGATTGATAGATGGATGGGCGACGTGATAGTATATTCACGTTGCTTGAAATATGTCGATACTTTCTAAATATCCTCGTATTAAATATGTATGTATCACAGGTAATTGTGGTGTATTTACTAAATACTTCTGTACATTTCAAAGTTCGAGACAAGGAATAGTTTTCATAAGCAAAAACAAGAATTTAAACGTAACTATCCGTACTTTTTCACAAGTTTAATGTTTACGTTATGTTGCGAATACCAGTCGACCTTACTGTGATGTTTCAAAGACACCAGCGGCCCAGCCTCGTTTGAAGCAGTTAATAAACGAGAGAGCCTGCAGTCTTGCGTCGCGAGTGCATCGTGCCCCGCAGCAAAATCAATACTGGAATTCCTGAAATAGTTTGTACCTACTGGAACCGGCGGGCGGGGGGCAGAATTAATGTACACTGACCCGAATCCGGGTTCCGCGGGACGAAGTTTGATCCGATGAAAGAATAATAACTGACTGAGATAGTGAAGGTTGAGTACCTCAGATTGCCGATAGAAAACTATGAAAACGAATACTTGTTTCGAGTCGATTCTATGGTTTCAACGGTGGCTGGTCTTAGTCGCGGCACAGCATCGCGAGCTGAGATTCGTGGAAGTTGCCGAAAACGAATGGATCGACACGAAACGAACGGACGTTTTCTTATTGTTCTAAGCTTACATGAGCGCATTTGTTGAATGGGGCGAAGAGTCTCATCAAACATTCTGTCCCCGTAGCAAAGCGCTTCAAGAAAGAAATGACACGCTGCTATTTCTTGAAACAAGGGAAATCGCACTAGGCGTGACATCAGAGCAAATAAATCGCGTATTTATTTCATGTCGCATTCCTTTTGCTAAGTCCTCCGAGATGAAATGAGTGTAGTTTATGATACAGTATGTTAACAAAGTGGTCTATCTGTTTTGATGACACTCCTAATATAACGATGATATAATTCAGTTACAGTTTTTATGCCTTGAGAAGGAAAAATACTAGTATTTACTACTAGTGTAATATTGCTGTACATTCATGAATATTCATTTAAACCTTGGGATGGTAGACTATTTTCTTGGTCGATCTGCACCTCTGTTATACTCTTATTGTAGTACTCGTAAAACAGTTTTAAAGATTATTGCATTAAAAGAATGAAGCGCTTATTTTTTTTGTAGTTTGGCGGACTTAACACACACCTTGCGGTATGCGTCACGTTATTGGCCTCCATCGTATGAGCTTTGCGTAGCGTATATAAAAGCTCGAAAAAAGAGACCCATTGGAACACACGTTGTACAGTTCGAACCCACGATTTATGTGCAAGTGGTTACAAACGCACGTACAATGTACATAATATTTATAAATACTCTTTCGTACTTCTATCCATTCGTACAGCCGAAGATATAATACATAATCTAATCATATTTTTATTGCATTTTATTACATAATCGAGCTCAGAGGGTGAAACGTGATAATGAAACAATTAAATGGCAACTACACCTTTTTATGTAAGTAAGCATAGTTCCCATGACCAGCGCATGTTAAACTGTGCAATGTTGTTTCCACCCGCGAAGATATTTTCCATACTAACTGCTACTGCTGAGAAATACTTTTCCTTCTACAATCTCTGAGTCCGTCTTAAAGAACAATCTGGAGCCATCTTGTGAAGAGCAACCATATTATCCTGAAGTTCTGTCTACCACACGAGTATTGATGTATGAAATTATGTATTTTTTTTGCATGTACTGTGAGGAACGTGAGGTACATGTGTCCACACATTTTATCTTGCATTAGATGCCTGCTAATCTGCATTAGATAATATCTAATCTGACTCATACACTGACTCATCAACGCCCAGGTCAAATTATATACTCATGACGTTTATACCGGAATGGGATGGAAGGAAAAAGGACGGATTTAATAAAATTTGTCCATTGTCATTTCATTTCCCTGAATCTGCTATTAATTCTTACCTATAGCTTCAAGTCTGTTTCCCAGAACTGTAAGCATAGACAATAGAATACTACCTGCTACGATCCTTAGCCTAACACACATCTCTTGCCAGTTTCAAAGAACGTTTGAGATGCTGTGGTTTAATATTCAGTTTAAAGGCGAAAGGTTACACGTGCTGCTGTCCTATGTCTTGGGGCGATAAAGTTGCGCATTTATATAGTATGTGCCTAACGTTTTTCGCGTGGGTGTGACACTATTACTTAGTGATGGCGGTTAAAATGTACTGCAGAATGTTGTTCGAAAATTGAATTCAGCGTTCGGAGCACAGCATATGACACGACTTAAATAGTCGAATAACTGAAGGATGTTTGAGTTGCGAATCAGATGCAACTGATTCGTACCGACATTCGGCTTTGTGGAAGAAATTAGTTCGTGTAGTCCGATCAGTAGGAAAAACACAGTAGAACCACGTGGCCAAGTATCTCGTGGTTGTGTCCTCCAACTAAATAACAGTTCTTAGGTTAGAATTAACTTTTCTACACCCCATTAGAGATTATGAACGTGAGTTTATGTACGCATGATGAGAAGAGACAAGATACAGCACGTGCATGTGGGTGTCCATTATCAAATTTAACCACGCGGGGGTTGCCCGTCTGTCTATTTGCCGTCTATTTATAGATTAGACCTCACGGGAGCTCCGCCGAGATGCATTTCACGTTAAGTGGTGTCACTGTTGACATAAGATGTGAACTTACTCCATTCAGTTCAGCTTTGAATTATATGCGAGGAGGGACATTTGTGGCCTGGCTGTGCTTAGGATCCCTTTAGCGGTACCGTTATGGTTATGAATATGGTTTTGTATATCTTTCTTTTATGTATGCATAATTGCTAAACCTGAATATTTTGGGAAGCTTCATTAGCAATTTTGACATCAGCGCCTCCTCTTTAGTGATATTCGAAACCGAGACTCTTCTAAGAGATGGTAGTTTCAATTACCTTGAAATAATGAACAGTGTGTGTGTGTTATGTGAAGCGTGACGTCACACGTGTGTCTGAATGAAGTCTGAAGGCAGTTCTTGTTTACTATAGTCAATGTTTTTCAAGATACGTGAAGTAATCATCTGAGGTTTAATTAACTTGTTGATGGCACAGTATAAACTAGCCTGAATATAGGACTTGGAAATGCTGTACAGATTTCTTGAAAAAATATTATACGTACAGACGCATAGTCCACCATTAAATATTAAGGTAGGTGCAGACGACCAGGAATCTGGTCTACCATCCTATTGTTGAAATTTAATAGTAATGTCATTCGACATTAAGGTTTTTTTTTACTCGCACAATGTAACAGCTCTATCTTAATAATGTTTTAGTGTTACAGGAAATGTCATCAAAACTGATAGTCCACTTTTTTCGCCTCCTCCTTTGTCCGTCCTTGTTAAAATCGAGATAACTTGCGCTGGCTTTTTAAATGTTTTAATTTGTCAACAATTCTATATCAATGTTTGCAATTCTGAGAGGCAGTCTTACAGACGTATTTTTTTATAACTATAAACAAGTACGAAACCATCAACACGTCGATAAATGAAAACATTCAATCTTTGCTAACTGTGATAAGATAACGAAGTATAATTATAAGTTTGGGCTGTGGATATCCGATATTTGATATCTTAATATATAAAAAAAAACAAACGGGGTGAGCTAAATAAAACCGTTTAAAAATCCAGTGTCATGATGTTTGTTCCCAATGAACTCTTCACCAAGGCTACCGATATTCACAAAAGTTGGCATTTATATGTAATTTCGTACAATTTGAGAGAGGATAGTTTATATTTCGTGACATCCGCTGCTGCTTAGGCCACACTGGAGGTTATACTAATTTTGTATTCATATTAATTATTTATTATTAATAGATAAGACAGGACAACGTCTGTCGAGTCCACTAGTATTTCTATAGATATTATTAACCTTATCCACATCATAACGTCTTAGGGGTGTTAGTAGCGGGTATTGTATGTACTTCTGTAACTTTTACTACCGAATTGACAGTTTGGATCCAGAAGAACATTCAACTTCCATACATATCGCTTAGAAAGAGAAAGAATGAGGGTGGTACGCGGCTTGCAAGTCTAGTTGCGTTTGGTCTGAGATTGTATTAAAAAAAAGTCTGCTGTCATCAATCATCAATCACGGGGATTGACGCGGGGGTGCAAAGGTGCAGCCGAGTATTTGAATACCTGTGTTTTATTTTAATTATAATTGAAAATCAGAAAGGTTAAGATCTGGAGTTAAACACATGTTTCATTACGCAAGTTTTCCCACAATGTCCATAGACTGTCTGGTTGCTTGTAAAACTTTTTACCCTTAGACCGCAGACTACTCTAGGTTTTTAATAATTGTACGTAGATAACCAAACAAAGTGCCTATAAAGGTCAGATGTGTGAACATTTAAATTTGTAGCGAAAATAAAACAATAAACCCTTTGAAATTGTAATGGGCCGTTATTATACGGGCATATGAGAGTTTACATGAAGAGTAAGTGAACGCGAGCGTATGGTAAAAAGGTCAACAATATGCAATCGTTGGAACGTTTTATACTTGCCTTTGAGTTGATACGTTGGGATGCACAACATTTATATTTATTTTGTTACGTAACAATAAGGATATTATTCTCCAGTAAAGGGCGTGAAAATTTTAGACGTCAGTTTATGAGTATATGTATTTTTATTGCCCTTCACGCCTGTCTTAAAGAAGGATAGACCGAGAGACAGATCTCCATTTGTCACAGTCCTGACATCATACATACCCCTTTCACTTCATATACTTTCATACAGAATGCCACCAAACTAAGTGAGACTAAGATCAGCGTATTGTGTGCTAAATAATTAGTTTTATAAAATAGCTACGTAATAAAAAAATGATCGTCATACATTTTGAGCAACACTATGATATTAAGTTATTTTAGAATTCTTTCACATACATATTATGTTGTTTACTCTTTTACATAATAATACACTATAGTACTGTCTTATCTTTTAACTCAATCTTGTATCTTATCAACGACGTTCTGCGCTGTGGAAATATGTATGTTAATATGTTGTACACAATACGGAGACAAGACAGTCTTCAGTGCAGATATTTCTGAGCATTCAATTGTTCGGTGCTTGAGGTTCGCTCTAAGCGATAAGGTCGCCTTTTACAATTTTACTATTTTCAATTTAAGAACTTGTACAGTGTGCACCATCTGTTATATAGGAATGTACGAATATGCTTCGTTTGTAGTCTAGTCGTGTCAATGACTTGTGTTTGTAACTGACCCCGTTTAGGAACTTAAATTATATCTACTTACCTCAGGTAAATTAAAAAATAACATGACACAGCTCGTGTCTGTTAACTCAGTTATCGGGAATGAAAAGAAAGTGTAATGTATTATTTATTATGATTCTACTATTTATTATGGATGCAAAAAAATAAACTAAATAACTACAACTTAAAGTTAAACCACAACTTCAATGTGTAGTTCAACGATTTAGTGCAGTACAAGTACATTAATTCATTCATATTATACGGGTTATGTGAGGTCAATTTCTGCTCAACCCATCTACGGTATTGCTGACGTGAATGTTGGTGTATGTATTTATAGTACTTAAATCAATGATTCGCAACATATGTTTCACCTCTGAACTTACTTAAAACATAGTCTCGGAAAATATATCACCGATCGATGCCTGCTTATTTCGAAGTAAACTCGTGTTACGAGTCCTTGATCCACTGAAATATCCTAGTTCCATGCCACATAAACCAGGTTATTTGTAGAGAAAGTCTTGGCAGGAGTTCAGCGGCGACATGCAGACAGACAGACGGGCGCCGGAAAGCCGTCCTCGACCTCTTTGCCTTGCTGGGTGGCATCCAAACTCAATATTCTAGGTCTAAATTCGAGACATTTAAGCTATCGTTTTATGTGAGTAACATACATTAGGGATATTTATCCAAGAACAAATATGGTCTGATGATGATCCAAGAACATTATATACAATCTATTCATACATAAAGTCCCGTCAATATTCCTTCGTGAGATAGACAGACTTTTGTGATGTTTTGATTTTGGCAACTTTTTATCGCAAAACAAACAAGAGCGAATTGAAATCGAAAAGAAAAATCCACGTGATTTTATTTTCGAGAAAATCCCTAGATGACAGAACCTTTGGAGACCAGATAACTCCCGTTTAACTTGTAGGTTTACAATTGAGCCCATTGAGACTATTAAAGAGTCAACTTACACCACAAGATTAAGAGACCACGGGCTAAATTGACCACATACATTTTTTTACTGATCTACTCATTCGTAGCTCATACATTGAGCCAAATTAATTCCTCTCAACCCCTTAAGACACCACGAAGAACGCGAATTGTATCGATTCCTTTTTTCCAGTTCAGAGTCTACGGTATGTGGACCACTTGATCCTACTTCTTGTTGTTGACAGCATACTTAGTTCACTGTGGGACAAGTCGACCAAGAAGACCAAACGTATGTGGCCAATTTAGCCCGCGTGCTCAATTTTTTTGTAGGGTATGTTGATCTCCGAATCTAATGGACAATATAGGCATATTAATGTCTTTTATGATTTTTTTGTGAAAATTTACACAATCTCGAACTACTTTCTCCAGTTTTAGTCAGGGTCAAAGCTTCCCGGAAAATCGTTTGAAAAAAGACTTAACGTACCTAGAGAATCTCAAATCGAATATCCCGCGTAGATAAAGTGGAACCTATTTATAGGTTTTCCTATAAAAACTTTTACATCATATAATCCGTCCAAACCTTTTTTTTTCTAGATTTCCCAAAACCCTTTCTAAGTGCTCACTTACAGAGGAGATTTCTCCTTCGTAATCCGTCTTGTGTCCAATTCCAAGTTATGCGATCGTAATAGTAGGGGCTGTACACTACTCTCATTTATACAACATTTCATACTATCACTTTCTTTATTTATGTATTATTATTTATACATACATACATACACTTCACGCCTGTCTCCCAGAGGGGTAGGCAGAGACTACAGATCTCCATTTGTCACGATCCTGACATACCCCTTTCCCTCCATCTACATTCATACATCTTTTCATACATGACCTCCGGTTTCGAATACTTTTCACGCCCCCTTCGGTCAGGACATCACCAATCTGGTCTTTATATGTCCTTCTGGGGCGACCTCTACTCCCCCGGCCCATTACATCAACCATATAAATCTCTTTCGTCAATCGACTTTCATCCATTCTCTCCATATGCCCAAACCACCGAAGCATGCCCTTTTCAATCTTGGTCACTACGTCTTCCTTCAAACCGCAACTTTCCCTTATCACACTATTCCTTATCTTGTCATTCAATGTCACACCTTTCATGCTCCGCAATGACCGCATTTCTACGGCATTGACTTTACTTTTATGCTTCTGCCATACCCAACTTTCACTCCCGTACATTAAGGTAGGTGCCAGTACAGCGTCATGGACAGCCAAATCTTGCCTTTTTCGACATAAATTGGCTCTCCATAACACTGCGAAGGGCACCGTTAACCTTATTACCCGCACTCACTCTTCTTTCAATATCCTTGTCAAACTTTCCATCACTTGTAAATAGAGATCCCAAATATACAAACTCATCCACTTGTTCAACTTTCTCACCGTCAATCATGCACTCACAAACTGCCCTTTCATTATTTTCGACTACCATTACTTTGGCCTTACTAGCATTCACTTTCATTCCTTTCCTTTTCAATGACTCATTCATACAATTAATCATCTACCTGCAATTCTTACGAAGGTGCCGACGGTGCAAGAAGAACTTGATCGTCCGCATATAAAAGGCATTTGATGATTAAACCACCCATATCTAGACCCCAATCACGACCTTTCAGATCTTCCAACCAACTGTCCATGAACAGATTGAACAGCCACGGAGACGCTACGCATCCCTGTCTGACACCTCTATGGATGCCAAACCAGTCTGAGTAGGTTCCGTTTACCCTGACACAGGCACTGGAATCATCATAAAGTGATTTCAAAGCCCGTACCAAGGTCCTGTCCATCTTGAACCGGGACAGCAGCAAGGTCCACAACTCATTCCTGGGTACCCGATCATAAGCCTTCTCTAAGTCCATGAAAGCGCAGAAAACCTTTGGGTTTTTAGCCAAAAACTTCTCCGTCACCTGGCGCAAAGAGAAGACTTGGTCGGTGCATCCCATTCCCTTCCTAAAACCAGCTTGTACATCCCAGATTTTTTTCATCAGTCTCACGTATTACCCTTTCGATCAACACTTTTGCATACATTTTGCCGACGATACTAAGAAGGCTGATTCCTCGGTAATGTTTGAAATCCTGCTGTGAGCCCTTACCCTTATACAGTGGAACGATTACGGCTTTGCACCAATCACTTGGTACTCGGCCGTATCGCCAACATTTATGTAAATACAATAAAAGGTTTATTGTTATCGCGTCCGTCGATTGATGGTACATAAGTGGTTTATATTTAAAACATTTTTTTTTTGGGCATTTGCTTACCTAAGCCTCTCTGCCTACCCCTCTTAGGGATTAAAAGGTGTGAAATATATTTTTTATGAAATTCGCACGAAATAAATAAAGTAAGTAAATTCGAGCTTATCTTTGCTTATATCGCACCGTTACAAACATTGAATATCCATATTTAGTTCCACTAATTAGTTATAGTAATTTAGTATAGTTTCGCTTCTGTACTGTTTACTATCAAACTACTGAATAAAACGTAACCCTTTTCCTGATAGTGAATAACTGTGGGCGTATGTATTAAAACAGTGATTATATCCGGTTACTGTCAACAGAAGTGTTAAGGTGTAATTTCCCATGACACATTTATGACTCGAGTCTTACGAGGTTAAGCCTGTTAATTGCGGTTTTTAACGCGGCTTTGGCGCCTCGTTGTAGTAAGCACAGGTAACTATGCCCCTTAGCTACACACAGACAATAGTAGCACAAAAATAGGTCACGTTTACAGACATATTCTACATTGTTTTTTTTCACTGGCTTTCCAGTAAGCGTAACTTTACCTTGTTATTTAACGGCGGGAGTGATGGAGTGGGGCAATTCCAGAAATGCGAAATAAGTATAATATGATTAATAATAATTATTATTCTCTTCCGGTATAAGTCCTTATACATTTTATTTTGTTGTGATAAAGAGACAGCCGTTCATTGTACTAGGAAGTTCAATTACTGATAATGAGTTTGAATTGCATACCTACAAAAGATATTACTCGCTTTTCGTAATTAATATTACGAGTATAGAAGGGATAAGATTGTTTAGTTTTTTTAAATATTGCTGTGTGACTTGCTCTATATTTTTCATTCAGTGGTGTGGCAGTGTCAAAATAAACAATGAAGATAGTAAATTACCTCTAGCTTTGAAAAATAAAGTCTACTATACCCACTATACAAATAAAGCTTCAAAGGAACCGCGCCAACATGCAATTTGAATATCATATAAATCGATCTGGCTCAAAAAATATTCACTAGAGCGCTGGTATCCTCGCAATATTCTGTCTCAGCCAAAGTATTTACAGTCACAAGCACACTAAGTAGCCCGGCTTAGCGTTGTCGTGTGAAGGGTACTTTATAAGAGGTTGAATGCACAATGGTTGTATCACGTATCCCCTACTGTATAAAAAGCTGTCCTTGCGGAGGTAGCGTGCGCGCGCATCCTCTTCGATCGCCCCAACACCAATTCTGTCATTCACGTTTCGACACCGAACAGTGAAGGTCGTGTCTTACCGTCTCGGCGCTGAATTGAGGCAACCTGTTGTCGGAATTCAGGATATGATATTGCCGATAAGATTACACGTAGGAAATCACAATAGAATACCCCTGATTATAGATTTAGGTACAAAAGTGTATAGGACCAACATCCATTTGATTGCCACAAGTCGCGCGATAAAAGTATGTCAAATAAAAAAAGTCTTCGCGACTTGCGCATTAAGGTCAACTTTTCAAGCTAATTCATTAATAGTAAAGAAGGGAGGAGGTATTTACAATGTACGTCTATTTGTTGATAATATTTTATAATAAATACAACGAGAAGGAAATTGTTGTTGAAATACATTTGATTCGATAATAATATCTCACTGTCTACTGATAATAAGTAGGTATGTAACGCAATCTACATTAAAACAAAACTAGAAAAAATGTCTATGCATTCTGAATACAATATCTGAATTAAAAAGTTTTGCTCGTAGTTCGGCTGTGTACTGCAGTGCTCTTAAATAGTTACCGAGTTTGAATGATCTCTTTGTTCTAAGAGCGGCCCAGTTGTTGAGGCTCATGTCCAATGTAAACCACAAGGAAGTGGAAACCGTGTGCAGCACGGAAGCGCTGGGGGCGCTGCCACATTGTGCACTATAACAAGCAGAGCAGCGCCCTCTTGCGGTGTAACTTTTACAACTCTACCGTCAACTACATTTTGTAATGGTCCGACGGTGGAATAGCAACAACCGATACAATGGGGATTGTTTAGTGATGTTTATTAGATATATTGACGTCCCTATGCTTGTCACTAATGTCATGTTAATAAAATTGCGACATTGATGACAGATCAGTATTTTTTTAAGTTGTGTTATATTCGAGATGCGTCAAGAATTATGTATAGATTATTTTCGATACGAAATCCATGTTTAGCTAGGTACTTATACCTACTATTAGTTAGTTATATTATGTATTATACTGTAATATTTCGTTAATTGTACAAATTGCAACGTAGCGAGAATAGTATTCGATTGACAGCCAAAATTTTTAGCATCGTCAATTTATTTTCTCAATATTCATTTGCTGCGGCGAGTGATATCGTTTTACGTTATTTTTATTGTATATGCAGTTTTAATTTTGTATTTTCTTCAAGTTATCTCACTGACTGTACCTAAAATGTATAACAGTTATTGTTTAGGTATTTGAGATAGTAGGACCATTTGTGAACTATTGGTAAACTACGAATTGAATTTAGAATAATCACTATGTCCAAGTAAGATAGAATAGCAAGCTTAAGCATACTAAGCTATTAAGAGTTTAAAACAGGTGGCAGTAACACGCGCGAAAATTAACCAAAGATAAGCATTCAGCTTACCTTCGTTTTAACTTAACTTTTAATAAAATGTCACTACAAAAAAAATATTTACTAAGTTTTTGTTTTCAAGTGCCATTGTATCTAATCCTAAATACCTAATGTATGTTGATAAAAGGTGGTTTTCGTGTCATATAAAATGATATATCATTGACATGATGATGACGATCCTTCCGACCCATTCTTCCAACATGGCATTGTGGACTGCTGAATCAATAGGGATAAAAAATATAATATCCCATCTTAGGTCCAAAGACACCTGAAGCCTGGGGTCCGAAAATCAGATGACAGTCGTTAAAGACACATCAGAAAAATAAGTTGGATATTACGTGGAATCCAGGTTCTCCGTGCAAAGGAACTGTGAGTGAGGCAAAATGTTGACGAGAAAAAGTAAATTACAATTAAATCTTTTTAAAATTATTAGCAGTAAAAGACACAACAAAGATTTTATGTTATTGAATTATAATATATATAAAATTCTCGTGTCACAGTTTTCGTTGCCATACTCCTCCGAAACGGCTTTACCGATTTTT
>SJJU01007486.1:0-26040 GCA_012932125.1 Conopomorpha cramerella
CTCTCGACATAATAACGTCCGGGAATGTTTATTTGTTCAACGATTTCAAAATATTAGAAGCAGATTAATATCGGCATACAAGCATCGTCTAAAATGTCATGCCCTAAACATGATTTAATGTCAATAAATTAAATTAAATATAATTAAACATTTTATTAGTGTCGTGAGTAGAGTCTTCGACCAGATTGGTGATGTTCTGGCGGAAAGTGGCGTGAAAAGTACTCGAAGCCGGAGGTCATGTACTAATGCAGGTGAAGCGAAAGGGGTATGTCAGGACCGTGACAAATGGTAGCCCCTCTGGGGCTTGAGGCGTGAAGTGTATCATCATCATCATCATCAGCCCATACTTGTCCACTGCTGGACATATCTCCAATTGCACGCCACTGTGATATGTTTTCGGCTTTTCGCATCCAGTTTCTGCCAGCCATCTTGCGTATATCATCAGTCCACCTTGCCTGAGGGCGTCCTACACTCCGTTGCCGAGTTTCACGCGGTCTCCACTCGAGAGTGTATTGGTGTCACTTGAGCGTGAAGTGTATATATGTATGTAAAACATGAGTTATTAATTAAATCATTCCATGCTGATCTGGGTAGCAAATAGAATGCATCAGCTGTCTCTATTCCTGGCATGTCACTGGAGCCGACTATGGGATCTGTAGATTTAGTTTTATTCAGTCCATGAGCTAGCAACTTGTAACTGAAGGCCCATTTTGATATGCTTAACGGCTTATTATTATCCTAAGGTTCTGCCAACCCCATTTTGTCAGTGTATGTATGTGGTTATTCCGTGGACAATTCAGGTCCGTTATCTCTGCCTACCCGTCACGTTATTCCGTATTTGACATACAACTAATGACTTAAGTTGAGCATAGTATATCCTCGGAATAATTGATGATTTGATGACGGCGCATAGAATCTGAGTGACGTTACATTATTAATAAGAAAGCACAATACAATAAAGCGTCTGTGGTCCAGTTGGTCGGATACTTCGACTAGTAACTGGGAGGTCGCGGGTTAGAGTCCGTCTACTGGACGTGTACCAATGAGACTCTTTTTCAGAGCCTATGTACGCAACGCAACACTCGTACGGTAAAGGACAACATCGTGATGAAACCCGCACACCATAAGGTGTGAGTGTGTGTGATGGGCTCAACCCCTGGGTTAAACACGCTCGGTGAACCGTGGCTTTAGCAAGTGCCTCTGCATACCCCGCTTTGGTATTAAAAGGCGCGAAGTGTATTTTAATATTAACCAGATTTTCCTGACAGTAGCTGAAATTTTAATGTATTCCAACGTTATCTACACGTGAATAAAGTCTAAAACAGCGTATAAAATACACTTGAAACACGAAAAGCAAAGGACCCGATACAGAAAATGTACTCCATAATTTACTCGCACATGTATTCAGACGTTTCCAGAAAGTTCACAACTTTGTTTCTTGTTTCTTATTTAAATGTATGCTTTGTTTAACCTTCAAGTAGTGACGTGCATATGGTGTGTCATTAGTAGTGACATGACGTCTTATAGACGTTAAAGTACATTGGGCTCTGAGAGTGGGTATAATCATATTCAAGTCGTAGCTCTCTCGGAAGGCTGTCGTTGTCAACGCATCATTTCAAGTGTGGCAGAACGAGATCTCGGGCTAGGTTCTGCAAAAACTGCCTCTAGTCAATTCAGCAACATTCGTGCATTGCTTATTGGCTATGTGCGCGACGGTGGCGACGCGTAGCGTTTACAACATTTGCGGAAACTGTCAAATAATAACAATGTAAACATTGTTAGTTTTCTTTGCAAATATAATTAAAACCAAAGATTAAAATTGCATTTTTGACATTATTTAATTGCTATTTATTCAATAGTTTTACTAAAAAATTTAAAAAAAAATTAAAAATGTTTATTTTAGTACACACAAGACATTCCAGTAAGTAAACAAGACTTAATATACAAACAGTACAGGTAAATTTGTTAGGGCATACATCCCTTGTAAGTGAGGTACAAATTAGTAAAGGAGACCTCACACTAGGCTAGGCCTGTATCGTGAGATCCCCTTGGGTAGAGAAATACACAAAAGTATTAGTTATAAGTAAGCCCAGCCATAAGTAAGACTTGAAAACTTAAAAAATTAAAAACTTTTAAATACAACTATTCTAATCTTTAAATACAAATTAATAATTATAATATTAGATACTAGCAAATGCCCTGTGGTTTCACCCGCATAGTTATATTCCCGTGAGTTTCGGAATAAAAAGTATCATAGTATAATAGATGTTATAGATGAAATAAATGTTTCTATGAAACATGATGTCTAAAATGAATACAATGCATTGTTTTCAAATACTGAAAGTGTTTTTTTAATAGAATATTCGAACTTTTTCAATACAAGACTGCAGTTTATCTTGTTATTAAAATGGATGACATGGTTCCTAAGAACAAATAGTCGTATGTGTTATAGTTTCAGGTTTTCCCATACTGCCCGAATTGAATAAGCCAGCCTGTATATATAGATTATACTTCTACAGTATCAAGAAGCAGATAAGTAAACCGGTTCATATCCCTACCTAAAGCAATTTTATACATTTGTTTTCAGACGAAAGCTGCTACGTCACGAGTTACGTGTGCATAAAAGGGAGAAACACAAACTTAATGAAAATTTCCGGAAAGTCATAGCAAGCGAATATAAATAATAATATTTGACTGATAATTACTTATTAAAGTACCTTTTTCAGCCGAAGCCTTCTGTTTCGATCCAACTAATTCCATTTTAGCACGTTTCGGCCTGTCTCGTCATACAAAAAGCAAAATGAGCTTATGGAGTTTGTATGGGGAGACGAGAATTATTTGTTCGTCCTGGGGCATTGACACTTGCTGTAATGGAATTAGTATGGTCAACGGAATCTGTAGACTTCGGCTTAAAAGGGTGTTTACAATTAAAATTGTAGCTCTACTGATAACAAGAGTTTGCATCATAATATAGTACTTACCTTATGCATAATGAAAAAATTTTTGATGCCCAATAGTTTTTTTCTAATAAAATGCATTCTTGAATATTATGTAGATAATTAATATGTAATTTATAATTTAAGTAATGTTCCTGTAGATATTTTTAAGAAGTAACTGCCATAATACTCACATTAAGACTTTATACCTATTATAATAATGTATTATTAGGTGCTGCAAAATTGGATCCAACTTCCATTTGAATTAGGAGCAAATTTAGTTTCGATGTAATCGCAAAATTATTTATTAACTATCGACCGTCTTTTACAAAATGATCTTATTGGATGTTATTTAAATATGTTTTTTTAATACTAATTTGTTCCTATTCACCCGCAAACTCTATTAATCCAATTTACAGTACTTGCATGAAATAGGGTAGTGTGCATTGATAATATAACACTGCTATTTTATTTATTTTTGTTTTATTTGTACCTTTAATGACAAACCCAATGCCAGTTCACTTTTAAGACACATGTGCATAAAATTTACTGAAATATCTCCCTGTATTTTTTTAATTAATTACACACAAAATCATTTCTTGGTACTCCACAAAATACATGATACCCAGTGGCGTGCCGTGAAATTTTCATCAGGGGAAGCTGTCTCCTATGAGTAGGTACATACGACACTAAAATAACATTAAGTAGGTACCAATTTTGTGCCAGACTACAAAATATTTCAATAGAAGATTACAACATCAATCACTAGTTTAGCAAAATTAATATCTAATTACGTTACGTCCCAAAATTTTGCTAAGCAGCTGATTCAGGCGCTATATGCCAGAAACAGAACTGAACAGATCGTTGTGGAATGTAGATGCCTTCCTCTTCCCAAAGCACTACATAATAACCTTATTCTGTCTAACTAAGTAAATACACTAAAAAAACAAGAAACTACCTCATAATACCTTGTGTTTGCTCCAAGTTCAAATAAAACAATCCCGGCGAAATTCGTCCGCGACTCTGCACTCTGCACTTTTCACTCATATTTAGTTCAGAGAATCGATCCACATTTGTAAACAAACACTTTTACACACATCACTTTCACACGTTAGTCTCCATTTTTGTCTAATTTAATTATTTTATAAAATAAAGGCATATAACCTAAAACAATGCATACTCCAATATAAATAAACAATACTTGCAATATGTCAACATGGCCGGCACCTCCCTCGCTCGCTCACACACACGACACACACTCTTTCTCTGTCGCACATAATTTCGCACTGTCAAAGCATTCTAGCCCTTATTATTCCAATAATGTATGAAAAACGCGGAAGAAGCTGCGCTTACGCTGTGGCATAAGTTTCTCCATATTTTTCATAGTAACGCTCCGCGCTAATAGACCGAGGTGAAAGGGATGTATACAGAGAAAGAGAAAAATAGGAAGCTTGAGGTCTAGCAGCTTCCCCGGGCTAGACGATGCAATGAAGCGGCAACGTCCCGTGAATTTGTTTTCGTTGATGCGCTAAATACTGTGTTTTGATTGGTTGAGGCGAAATTTGTGTTACCTATCGATGGAACGATGAGGCAACAATGCACGAATTTGTTTTCGTTGACACGCGGAAGAATAGATTAATGAGAGATTAGTGTTTTGATTGGTCTAGAGCGAATTTGTGTTTTCGATAACATTTTAAATAACCGAAATTCTGTTATTGATAAATTGCCTAATTTACAGTACCTACGTGACGACTAAATGTGTTATAGATACCTAACTACGCTAATTGTTTTAGTCAATTTGCCAGGGTATGCAGAGCTTATTTGCTTCTATGGACGTACCGCCCCTGGGCACAGACCACCCTGTAGAGGTTATACTAATTTAATATTAATATTAAGACAGCGCAACGTCTGTCGAGTCCACTAGTATTGCATATCATTTTCAATCTCCACTTAGGTGGGATTTGAAAAACTGTCATCACTGTATGTATACCAAAAACAAAATCGCCTCCCGCTGTCTTTAACGCATTATGATATAATTTACTTTAATAGATAGAGTGATGTTGGAAAAAGGTTTTTATGTATGATATTAGCACAAAAATATTGTTAATAAGGAGTTTTTGCAAAACAACCTTTGTCGTGCCTTTTGATACTATATAAAACAATTAGGAGTAATCTAGTGACAAAATTATTGATACAGATACTTCATAACACGGCCATTGTGCAATGGAAAAAGTGTTCAATTCCGTCATTCTTGACTATACCTTAGTACCGCACTGTTATTAAGCCGTTGTTAACATTATGTATGTATTTAATGTAAATGTGGAAATTTCTTTGACGTTTTTCTGACAGATTTGCGGGCGGAGAACTGTCATTACTGTTAAACTTTGTTTGGAAAATATGACAGTAGTGACGGGACTTTGTGCCGCGAAGCGATGAGATGCAAACGGCGTTCTTTATTTCTCATTTTCAAAATTATTTTTCGCTGCAATTATTGTGTTAATGTGGTGGTGGTGTGGTGGGTTTAGTGTAATAATGTGATGGTGATGAAAAATAATGTAGTGAGAGTAAGAAGTAAAGGAGAGGACTCCTATTTGATCAATTTGTTATTCTCGTATAATGTTCCACGCAGCATTGAAATGTGATGGTCCTCCCTCACGTTTCAATGAGACTGACACGACTTTGACGATTGACGAATATTTTTTTTACGTTGCTTTCCACACTCGACACTGGCAAAAATTACTGGCATAACCTAATAGATTGCCATTTAAAAAAAAAGACTTAGACAGTAGTGACAGTTCTTCGCCCGAAAACCTGTCAGGAAAACGTCAAAGGAAATTCCCCATTACGTTTTTGCTAAACTGTAACCCATACATGATAAAACCATAACGACTTTTACAGGGAGCATAGAGTTACATTTTGTATACTCACAACGTTGATATCTTGTTGACAGAGCTGTCAAGTGGACCTGGTGAACGCGAAGGGTCACAAATACTTCCTCTCCATACTACAGGATCCTAGTGTTGACGTAAGTAAAAATGGGAGTTTTTTTTGACAGGTGGCTTATTACAGTACCTTAAACATTGCAATGTCAGAAAATGACTTCTAAGTTGTAACTAAACCTATATTATAAGAACCTTACTGTACACTTAGAACGCAATAAACATTTTGTATTTGTATGGCAATAGATAGAATACCTAGACAGGGTTGTTATATTTTTATTTTTTGTCGACAATCCTTAAAATGAGTTTCTCTTTAAGATCATGTCTGATTAGCGCTATCTGTGAGATGTTTTGGAACTACTTTTGACATATTTGAAGTTATCAGAAAACTTCTCATTGAAAACGAATAGTATATCTAGGTTAGGTAACGGAGATCAAAATTGACGGAATACTTTGCAACAAATTAACAATATAACTGGAAACATAAGACATATTTTTGTCAATAAGTCTTATCTGTACTTCATTTATGCTGTTTTAATTGTAGTTTATTTTTATTTAGTTTGCGTTGCTGTGTTTGTAATGTTGTGTGTATTCGCGTGCGCAGTGCGAGCACCGGACACTGGCGGCGTTCGTGCTGGCCGGCATCGTGGACAACTACCCCGCCGGGCAGGAGGCCGCGCTCAACGTGAGTCACACACTGATACGTAGAGTCGTGAGTGTAGCGAAGGACAGCAGGGTAGTGTAGATGTCGTCGTTGTTGCAGGGCGGCATGATCTCCATCCTGCTGGAGCAGCTGTCGTGGGCGGGTGCGGGGGGCGGTGCGGGTGGCGACGAGGCGGCGCGGTGGCTGGGGGTGTGGAGCTGCTGCGCGCTGGGTCGGCTGTGGGCGCGGCACGAGGCGGCGCGCGGCGCGGCGGCGCGGGACCTGGCGCACGAGAAGCTGATGCCGCTGCTGGGACACGCGCACGCGCTGGTGCGCGCCGCCGCCGCCTTCGCGCTGGGCGCCTTCCTGTCGGCCGGCGCCGGCGCGGCGGGGCGCGCGCGCTCCGAGCACGGCGCCGCCACCGACCAGCTCGTGGCCGCGCGCCTCGCCGCCGCGCTGCCGCTCGACGCCAGCCCGCTCGTGCGACAGGAGATACTCGCCGGTAACTCGCCTTGTCAACTATTAATAGACATCGAAGTGACAACGTTTTGATTATGCAGTTCTATGTAAAATAAATATAATACGCTCTACAGCACGTTTTATGAATGGCTAACAAATAGGTTACATCTTACCGAAACCTTGAATGCAATATCTGTTGCTCATAAAACATTTTAGACGACTATAATTGATGCCAAAATGTCACTCATAAATGGATTTGTTTTTTAATCTCTTCTACGCATGTCAATCTACCTATCAGAATTTGCTTCTTACGTGACTCCAACTATACATAATTGCAACCATCACAGAAGATTGAACAAAACAGCTATATGTACCTATAACATACTGTTTATATATTTTAATATTTTCAAAATGAGAAGAAGAGAAAAGATGAAAAGTTTCTTAAAAAACTGTCCGTGCTTCTGTGGGTTATTTTTTTTAATAATACTCTCCTTTCCCTGTTATTATAAAATGGGCAGCGCCATCTACCATAATTGGACGTAGTTACACAGAAAGGACCCAATCCACACTTGGCCCGAAATTAAGTTAGATATACCAGGGTGCTAAGTTAAGACATATCCATCATATAAAACTACGTCCAATTAAGATTTACGTTTTTTTTGTTGTCGTTTTCATAGAAACTGTGGCTAGTAGTGCGAGATATATACGTATAGTAAATATTGTGTGTGTGTATGTGTGTGTGCAGCGCTGCAGTGGCCGGTGCTGATGTGCGAGCAGTACTTCGTGGCCGTGGCGGCGCGGGAGCGAGCGCGCGCTCGGCTCAGCGAGTCCCGGTCAGTACACTTCATCACCTTACTCTTACCTTACTCTTCGCACCTGATTACCGCACGCTCTGTGCTCTACACTCTATACTCTGTACCTAATAGTTTTCAAAACATACGGCCGTATTATTCAAAAAAATAAAACGTTGACTTATATCAACTTATGTCAGTTTGGCCGGCTTTGAGACCTACACGGTTAGTGTTTCTTGGTGTCTGAAAAATTAAAAAATATATATATTTATAGTCTGTGAACAATGGGGAATTTTCTTGGACGTTTTTCTGACAGATTTTTGGGCTTAGAACTGTCATTAGTCATACGTTCCAAGCGCAAAGACAGTAATGACCGTTCTAAGACCGAAATTCTGTCAGAATAACGTCAAAGAAAATTCCCCATTGATATCCATAGTTATTTCCTATATGCACCTAAAACAAAGCAATAAAGTGAGAAACGCAGTAGTGATGAGAAGTCTCCTAATGAGGTTGTGATGTAGCGGCGGGCGCGAGGGCCGCGAGTCGCGCGAGGGGCGGGAGGCGGCGACGTCGGCGGGCGGGGCGGGGGGCGGGGGCGGGGGCGGCGGGGGGGCGGGGCGTGGCCATCGACCGCGGACAGGACGCGCTGGCCGGCGCCGCGCCGCGACTGCCGCCCGCGCCGCTGCTGCCCACCATCGGTGAGACTTATCTTTTGTTCTTTACAACTGTTACCTACCAAGGTACTGGTTCACATTAACGATAAGCAAGTTCTCCTTTGTACAATTGTTCGTAGAGTATTTAAATAAATAAATAATAGTGATATTAATTTTCGTTTACTGAAAATATTTTTTGTTACTCGTAGAAAATGTTTATTAAAAGCATTAAGGAAAATGACATATCTACTTTGAACTGGCACTATTGCCAGGATCTATGTCCCGTCTGATTTTAAAAGTACATCCTTTTTATGGTATGGTTGAGATAGCCACTGAGGTATGCGGGGTGCGAAAGAGGAAGAATGTCTCCAGAGACTGTGAGCTCTGGTGGGATGAGGAAGTAAGCAAGGGTGTGAATGAAAAGAAAAAGGCATGGATGGACGTGTTGGCCATGAGAGCCAACACCCAAGCAACTAATGTGGATGAAAGTGAAAGGAAAATGTCTCAATACAAGTGCTTAAAGAAGAGAGTGAAAGAACTGATAGTACGTAAGAAGATTGAGTTAAAAGAGCGGAATGAAAAGAGGTTCTCTGACAACTTCCAAAATAATATTCGGCTATTTTGGAAACTAGTCCGGTCAGCCAGAAGTAAGTCAGAGAATCATAGCATGAAAGCAATTAGAGATAAGGATGGAAAAAAATTGAATGTAGAAAGTATGGTTGTAAGAAGATGGAAGGAATACTTTGAAAATTTGTTTGAATGTAGCACCGCGTCGACTTTGGTTGATGCGGGTAATATGGATGGCGAAGAGAATAAAAGTGAGATACTTATGAATGAAATTTTCAAGGCTATGAAAGGAATGAAAAATGGAAAAGCGGCTGGGTATGATAGGATTTCGCTGGAGATGCTGAGGGCTGGTGGTGCGGTGGTGGCGAACCTGCTGTACCTTATTTTTAATGCATGTTGGCGATACGGCCGAGTACCAAGTGATTGGTGCAAAGCCGTAATCGTTCCACTGTATAAGGGTAAGGGCTCACAGCAGGATTGCAAACATTACCGAGGAATCAGCCTTCTTAGTATCGTCGGCAAAATGTATGCAAAAGTGTTGATCGAAAGGGTAATACGTGAGACTGATGAAAAAATCTGGGATGTACAAGCTGGTTTTAGGAAGGGAATGGGATGCACCGACCAAGTCTTCTCTTTGCGCCAGGTGACGGAGAAGTTTTTGGCTAAAAACCAAAAGGTTTTCTGCGCTTTCATGGACTTAGAGAAGGCTTATGATCGGGTACCCAGGAATGAGTTGTGGACCTTGCTGCTGTCCCGGTTCAGGTTGGACAGGACCTTGGTACGGGCTTTGAAATCTCTTTATGATGATTCCAGTGCCTGTGTCAGGGTAAACGGGACCTACTCAGACTGGTTTGGCATCCATAGAGGTGTCAGACAGGGATGCGTAGCGTCTCCGTGGCTGTTCAATCTGTTCATGGACAGTTGTTTGGAAGATCTGAAAGGTCGTGATTGGGGTCTAGATATGGGTGGTTTAATCATCAAATGCCTTTTATATGCTGACGATCAAGTTCTTCTTGCACCGTCGGCGTATGAATTGCAGCAGATGATTAATTGTATGAATGAGTCATTGAAAAGGAAAGGAATGAAAGTGAATGCTAGTAAGACCAAAGTAATGGTAGTCGAAAATAATGAAAGGACAGTTTGTGAGTGCATGATTGACGGTGAGAAAGTTGAACAAGTGGATGAGTTTGTATATTTGGGATCTCTATTTACAAGTGATGGAAAGTTTGACAAAGATATTGAAAGAAGAGTGAGTGCGGGTAATAAGGTTAACGGTGCCCTTCGCAGTGTTATGGAGAGCCAATTCATGTCGAAAAAGGCAAGATTGGCTGTCCATGACGCTGTACTGGCACCTACCTTAATGTACGGGAGTGAAAGTTGGGTATGGCAGAAGAAGCATAAAAGTAAAGTCAATGCCGTAGAAATGCGGTCATTGCGGAGCATGAAAGGCGTGACATTGAATGACAGGATAAGGAATAGTGTGATAAGGGAAAGTTGCGGTTTGAAGGAAGACGTAGTGACCAAGATCGAAAAGGGCATGCTTCGGTGGTTTGGGCATATGGAGAGAATGGATGAAAGTCGATTGACGAAAGAGATTTATATGGGTGATGTAATGGGCCGGGTGAGTAGAGGTCGCCCCAGAAGGACATATAAAGACCAGATTGGTGATGTCCTGGCGAAGGTGGCGTGAAAAGTACTCGAAACCGGAGGTCATGTATGAAAAGATGTATGAATGTAGATGAAGCGAAAGGGGTATGTCAGGACCGTGACAAATGGAGATCTGTAGTCTCTGCCTACCCCTCTGGGAGACAGGCGTGAAGTGTATGTATGTATGTGTAGACTTGATCACGACAATGTTCTGTTAACACCAGGTTTTCTTCTGTGTATACTATCCAGGTGCTGATGGCAATTCTCTGTATTTTCAATTCTTCAATTTCAATAAGTTGTTGACGGCATTTGCTGTAGTTTCCGGATATGGTCATTATCTGTTCTATACAGTTTTCTCTTGCATATATGAAATTATATCTCGTATATGAAATTATCTTCAGTACATAGGAATTTTTCATCATCTATTTCCTGACATGTGTTCACCACAGGTCTGTATTTCATTCCTTTCACCAATAGGTAGGGATGGTCGGGGATAATGATGTGGGTTTCATGGGAATGGGCATCAACGATAGGTATAGGTAATATTCTATAATATATATACGTATCTACTTTTACTAGCGGTATTTCAATAATAAAAACTAATCTACTATTCTTAATATATGATTTAACTATCATATTCTTTTCTAACTTAAATAGATTTTCTTTACTTGCTACATAAATTAAGTGTTCATTCTGTTCTATTTTATTTAAAATGTTCAAAAGTTCGTTTGAGTTAATGATTGACTAATGTAATGTATGCAGTTTACTAAAAGCAATAGCTGTTTCTATTTCTTGAATTATATTAAATATAGTACGAAAGTTACTTAGGAGTTGATACATTCTATTTAATAAGAAAGTAAAGTTATGAAGTTTTGCCTCTTGGTGACTTAAGTTATTAAATAATTGAGTTTGGTTGCTTATTGATTTGATGTTTTCGTTTAAGCTTTCCGATATATTAACAAGACTATCGAATCCCTTTTTTAATAAGGTTACTTTACGTTCTATTGAATGTTCTTCGTTTTTCAAAAAGTTAATTTCCGCATCATATCGTTTTGCATCTTCCTCATCTAAATTTCCTGTAATGAATTTAACAACTGATCCTAATGGGGTAAGAATTGCACGTTTCTTTATTCTACTCGTTAGTATCTGACTTATTCTATTATTAATTGACTCTATTTGATATTCTATTTGTTTCCCTACACCAATTAATGCACGGTCATATTCGCTACTTCCGTTTATAAGCTTACTACATGCGTCATATTCTTCCGTATTAAGTCTAATTTGTAATAAAATGGAGTCTAAATCTAAGGATTTAATAATGGTCCATAAATTAGGTACTCTGTACCGCAGCTACTCCCAGTTTCAATGGTGCTATTCCCGGATTCGAGTTCAAGTTTTGAAGTTCCAGGCTGAACATCCCGTTCGCGATCAGCAGTAGTAGTAGCGCTAACCTGTGGAGGCCGTTTGATGTTTTTAATGGCTACTTTTGATTTCCTGTTTTTGATTTCCACTGGAATAATGTTTCGATTTGGTTCCCCTATTACTTTAGCCTTTTCGTATCTGGGTAAATGTTTCCCTTTTCTAATCCTTGTGTCTTTCATATAGATCTCATCTCCAACCCTTACTACCGGTGGTGAAACTTCACCTCCTTTCTTTTCTCGCACCCTAATCTTGTCATTTTGAAGTTTTTGTGTTATGTACTCGTACACGTGTTGTAGTCTTTTTCTGTGGTCCCTTAGAAGTTTTTGCATTAAATTTCGTTCCCTGTCAATATCAAATACGTTGCCTAATTCTGTATTACCAAATACGGTTTCAAACGGAGTTAAGTCAATAGCTGAGTGAATTGAGTTATTGTATGCCATGATTGCATATGTCATGACAGATGCAGCATCTTGATCACTCTTATCATATTTGGCCAAACGATAAATTTCATTGATAGTTGAATGAAACCTTTCGACTATCCCCATTGAAGTCGGGTTATTTGGTGTCCCTATATGTAATTCGATCTTGTATAAAACTAAAAGTTCTTTAATTAGTGCGTTATTAAATTCTGTTCCTGGATCGCTATTAATTTTTTTTGGTATGCCATACATGCTAAAGTATTTAATTAATGCACGAACAACTTCTGGCGTACTACGATTTGGAATAAGTAATGCCTGACCAAGTTTACTAAATGCGTCTACTATTGTGAGATAATAATTCCCTTCAATAAATAACAGGTCCATAAACATTTCTTGAAACGGTGCATCTTGATTTTGGGTCAATTGTATAAATGGTTTGATAGGTTTTCTCTCGTACTTCATTTTTTTGCACTGTTCGCACGAATTAATTATAGCCGTAACAGTTTCTTTCATATTTTGCCACCAGTATTGACGTTTTAATTTTGTTAAAGTTTCCTTGATTCCTCTATGACATGTTTTCCCTTCGTGATATTTAAGTACTACCTCCCTTTGATCATATTCAGAGTCTGTTAAATTTACCACTCGTTCCGTGCATTCTGTTAATTTGCAAAATTCCTTTTTGAATAGTTTAATTACGACCTTATTAAACACTTTTCTAAATTCCTCGTTTTCAAAATAAATAAAGTATTTATTTTTCCCATCTATGTATTCTTTAAGGAATGTTTTAATAAGTTGTGCGTTATTTAGTGGCATATGTACTTCTAAAATTGTTTGTTTCTTATTGGATATATTTTTGACAGATGTTTTGTTAGAATACCAAGCGAAAACTAATATTTGGCGGGGTTTTGTGTCAATAGCTTCGTTCAAGATAGGTATGCCATCATGCTCCCTATTTGATACGGAGTGGGCTGTTGCCCCATCGTCGGAATCCTCTATTTCTATCATTTCTAATTCAGGCTCTGAGGGTACGAGTGTCTCTACGCTACCTGGTTGTTGTGGATCAATTTCCATTTCTAGTTCCGAAACTATTTTCTCTAGTCTTTCATCCGTATCGTCTATGTTCACTAACATTGATTCTATGTCGTCGTCAATAGCGTTCACCCGTATTCTAGATAAGGCATCGGCGTTGGTATTTTGTGGACCCTTTTTATATTTTATTTCAAAATCATATTCTTCTAAACGGAGCCGCCATCGCGTCAATTTGCTATTCGGTTCCTTGAGTGAATACAGCCATCTCAAGGGTTGGTGATCCGTGTAAATAATGATTTTTTTCCCATATAAATAAGGTCTAAAATGTTTTACTGCCCAAATTACTGCTAGAAGTTCTTTCTCTATAGTGCTATATCTGCACTCCGTGTCACTTAACGTTCTGCTGGCATATGCTACTGGCTTGTCAGATCCTATCGGTCCTTGTGATAGTACTGCCCCGATCGCAAAGTTGCATGCGTCCGTTGTAAGTACAAATTGTTTATTAAAATCTGGGAATTGCAGCAAGGGCGCATTTGTTAAAAGTTTTTTACATGTTTCGAACGCTGTGATATATTCTGAATCTATTACTACCTTTTTATCCTTTTTTAAGCAAACTGTCATTGGCCTAGTCAATTTCGCAAAATCTTTAATAAATTTCCTATAGTAACCTATAAGACCTAAAAAACTTTTAATTTCGGTTACCGTCTTAGGTAACGGATATTTAAGAACCGCATCAATTTTGTCATCATTTGGTTTGATACCTTCGCTTGTAATCTTATGCCCAAGATATAATACTTCTTTGCACAAGAAATGAGATTTGTCAAGTTGTACTTTAAGGTTGGTTTTACGGAACCTATCAAAAACAGTTCTTAGTTTATCCACGTGTTGCTGAAGGCTTTTTGAAAAAATTATCACGTCATCAAGGTATACCATGCAATGTATTCCTTGTAGTCCTCTAAGAACATTGTCCATTGCTCGTTGGAATATCAAACAGCCTGTTGTCACCTATGAGCCTTCTATCACGCCTCTCTATTGCCTCCAGAGCCTCAAGCTGGTATTTGGTTGATCCGTCCTAAAGATGAGAGCAGTATTTCATACACGATCGAACTTGTGCTTGATACAGTGTAAGCAACTGTTCCGGTCTGAAATACCGTCGCACTTTCGAGATGATGTCCAGCTTCATGGCTGCGCTTAGGGCCGTAGCCCTTAACTTTGGCTCCTATATTGAGCCAACGTTGAGGTTGGAGGTTAGTGTCATGCCTAAAAGCTCCAGCCGATTGGCTATAGGAAAGTGGGAGCCAGATTGAATAGGCTCCTTTTTGCTGAGAAAAGACACGCCTGGGTCTTAAGCGCATTGAACCTGACCAGACTGGCCTCGCCCCAAGATGCGACTTCACTAAGGGACAGGTTAAAACGCTCAACCAATGCCTCTCTGAGTATCCGGATTTGCGGTCCGCTGGCTCGTGCGTCAGATGTGTAACTCTCCACAACAGTGCTGTCGTCTGCGTACCCATAGATACCGGGTTTCAGCAGATCGTTTATATGCAGCAGAAAAAGTGTTGCAGAGAGAACAGAACCCTGAGGTACCCCGGCATTAATTGCCATTAGATCGGACGAGCAGCCATCTGTGACTACTTGGAGCGATCGTTCCCTCAGGAAATCAGCCAACCACGCGCAGAAACCAACAGGCAGTCCAAACGACGGAAGCTTGCCAATCAGATTGTCGTGCCAGACCCTATCAAACGCCTTGGAGATATCCAGGGAGACAGCTAAAGTTTCCCCGTGTTTCTCCAAGGTCTCACTCCAGATGTGCGTGACGCATGCAAGAAGGTCCCCAGTGGACCGATTTCGGCGGAAGCCATATTGCCGGTCAGAGAGGAGGTCATTGGCTTCAAGATGCGTCAGCAGCTTGCTATTGAGTACACGTTCCATCGTCTTACAGAGGATGGAGGTGACTGAGATAGGTCTGTAGCAGGTAGGATCAGCACGACTACCCTTTTTGGGTACAGGTTGCACATTGGCTAGCCTAGCCAAGCCAAGCCAAGTATCTGGTAATTTACCGGCCTCCAAGGAGAGGCGAAACAGGCGCGTCAAAGCAGGAGTCAATTCCGACGCACATGTCCTCAGAACAATAGCTGGAATACCATCGGGGCCACTGGCTTTATTCACGTCTAGATTCGCGCAACGCTTTACGTACCTCTTTTTGGCGAATGCGGATTTCGGGCATAGCAGTCACTCCATAGCCAGTCGTAGTTGGAGGAATCGCGTTACCAGCATCCAGACGCGAAGATTCCGCAAATAAGGACGCAAGGGCCTGGGCGGAGTGTGTAAGTGACCCGTCAAACTTCAGCAGTGGAGGCAGTGAGGGGTTGCAGAAGTTCGCTCGGGAACTTTGAACGCTTGCGGAGTTTGCTAAATACGCTGGCATCAGCTCGAAGAACATATTGAAGGCCTGTTAACGTTTACTGAAGACGCGACGATGGACCGCCGCGACGCGAAGTCTCCGTAATGTGGTCGTCATGCCCCAGAAGGGGGAGAGTTGGCAACAAAACAGGGATGGATAAAGATACATTTGTATGGAGTCAAGAAAACGTGTGCGTTGAAAAGGGCAAAAGCAAGTAGATGCGCACGTCTCCAGAGAATGGCCCGTGCGCTGAGAGGCAGGTAGGGCTTGGGTGGTGGTGGGATTATCCTTGTAATACCAGCGTCCACCAATACCCACATGACGGACAGTCTGGGGTCCTCAAGATTACGGAGACGCAGACAGCAGATGTCGACCCTGACATAAAGGCACACTCCAGCAGGTGCCCAGAACTTGTGCTCTAGAGAGTACCCGGGGTACTGCAAGTACGCAGTGTCAGTTGGACATCCTATCTGCGTCTCCGTAAGGAACAGGAGAGAAGGTTTGTCGGTTTCGAGATGGTGGTGGACCGACACTAAGTTGGAGTGTATGCCTCGGATGTTAGTGAGGTGCACTTTGAGGCAGAGGGCGTGCATCCGCTGTGCAACTTTCCTTTTCCTGTTTCTTTTATTTCACCCGTTCTGGAGTAATAAGAGGTGTAACTAACACAACTTTCTTGTACATTATATAGATCGCTATAACTTTTATAACAAAACTGTGTCTGTTTTACTATGGGCGACAGTGAAATGAAAGTAACGGAATCAGCAACGCACATCGTTCGCCGCCACGATGCCAGAGCGATGCAACTACCAGAGTGTGAGACTGAGGCCGCTGCTCTACCACAACAAGGTCGGCACTCATATGAATGTCATGAGACGTTAAGGTTCATTGTATACTTGTTACAATATAACATAACATAATAAGGAGCGTCTGTGGTCCAGTTGGTCGGATACTTGCCTTGTAACCGGGAGGTCCCGGGTTCGAGTCCGGCTACTGGACGTGTACCAATGGGACTCTTTTTCAGAGCCTATGTACGCAACGCAACGCTCGTACGGTGAAGGCAACATCGTGATGAAACCCGCACACCACAAGGTGTGTGAACCCTATAACGGCGATGGGCTCACCCCCTGTCACGTTGGGTTAAATACGCTCGGTGAACCGTGGGTACTTGCTTTAGCAAATGCCTCTGCCTACCCCTCTTTGGGATTAAAGGCGTGAAGTGTATTTATTTTATTTTACAATATAACAATCTACCTTATTGATGTGTTAGTGATACAGAAAGTGACAAAACTGGTAGACCACTTCATTGGCCTATCAATTATGTAATCATATGTTAATCCAACAATAAACGTCAGTCTACAATCAGATCGCGTTTGATTCACACTTACACCTAGGCTCATCCATATATGGCGACCCTGCCATACCTGCCGAAGTAAGCCTAGTGGGTGTAAAAATAAAAAAAATAAAAGACAATGTAAAGTGCAAGTGAACATTTAAAATAAAAATGTGGTGCATAGCAAGCCTCATCGCTATTACAATACTGGCATACGTGCTATTATATTTCTGGTTTGTGCACATATTCGGGAACACCGAATTAAATATTTTCGGGAGCAGTTTCTACTAGAAATGTAAATGATACGGGCATCCTTTATATTACTGCAGTCACACGTGCAAGATATTTTGAAAATGGGAGGCACCAACACAAAACCGAGAGAGGAGGTCATTATAGCCCAAAATGGCAATGGAAATTCAGCAGGAGTGGAACAACTTCAGTTTCATCTAACTCTGACAAACACTTTGCTAATAATTGTAGCAGCTGTTTTATGTATCGCCGGATGTTTCTTCACGGGAAAGTGCTACAAAAATTGCCACAAACAGTTAATTCGTCGGGAATTCAACAAGCGATCCTTAGTTCGGTACAGGCGAGGACAGGGAAGTAAAGAAGATGTACGAGGTGAGATGGAAGTGTAAGTGCGGGAAAACTACTATGCGTTATCCGAAGTGAAAATCTGTAAGTACTTTTAAATTTGTATTTTTGTGAATCATTGATGCGTAATTATTCGTAAGTACATTTAAAACAGTGTTACAAAGTGCACGGAGCGCGCTATCGAATTGTATAGTGGAATGATTGACAAAACGACGGAACCAACGTTGATTAATTTCATTTTACAATCTCGTTTATCAGATAGTGCGAAAATGAGGCTTTCCGAAAACTATTCATCCTGTAAAGATTTAGTACGTGACATGAAAACTCATCTTTTATCCCAGCGATCCAGTAATGCCATCCAAGTAGAACTTATGAAAATTCGGCAAAATGCGGATACAATCGAGGAATATGGTAAGAAAATCGAGGATTTATTTATTAATTTGACAATTTCACAGGCCAACGGAGATTCAAGTTCGTACAAAACTCTGAAACCTATTAACGAAAATTTGGCAATTAACAGGTTTACAGAAGGATTACGAAGTCGGGAGTTGAGTGTCATCTTATCGGCCCGGAACTATTCGGCGCTCAAAGACGTGATACGAGCGGCTAAGGACACGGAAGTAAGTACTGCAGGATCACAGCAACACAGCGTGTTTGCAGGCCGAGTACAAAGAGGAATCCCAGGTAAGTCAAGAATTTATACCAATCAGACCAGATATGATTTTTCACGGAATCAAAATAGTTTTCCAGGAAATTCGAGTTACAATAATCCGTTTAGAGGTAACCCTGCAATCCGATATCATAACCGATCCTATGTAAGTCAACCAAGTAGAGGATACTCCGAAAATCGATTTCATGGTGCGCGTCGTGGTCGAGGTTTTTCAAGGCCACATTTTCAAAATTTTCCCCACCGAGTAAATTTCATACAGGATCAAGACGCTGAAAACAATCCCCGTTCTGAAAATTCAAACGAGGATAAATTTTTTCGAGACTAAAAGTACCTTCATATTTTCATGTAATTATGGAAATTTTGTAAACATTTCACTAAATGGAAAACATCGAAAATTTTTAGTTGACACTGGAGCAACAATTTCTGTAATCAATTTTGAAACTTTAGATTCTGGCATTCCAATCTGTAAACAAAGTATTCGAATTAAAGGCTTGGGAGGTACACTAGCTTCAAAAGGAATTGTTTATCTAAACATAGACTTAAATGGACAGTGTGTACAGCATGAGTTCCATGTACTCAATAACTTACCTTGTTTATACGACGGAATACTTGGACAAGACTTTTTAGAAAAATACAAGTGTAGCATAAATTATGAACACAACACATTTATTTTAAATTCATTTGATTCTAAAATAACTTTACCGTTAAATATCATAGATACATTTAAAGAAAAATATTTTGAAATTCCACCGAGGTGCGAACAAATTTTTTTTATTGACACGAATCAAGGTACCGATTGCATTATATTTCCGAAGGAATTGTGTGATGGAGTTTTCTTAGCGAGCGGCATAGCAACACCCAAAAATGGTAAATTACCAATCCAGATATTAAACACTAGAGAAAAAACTGTTAAAATAAATTATTTTGAACTTTATACAGAACCATTAGAATTGTACACAATACAAGAATTGAAAATAATCCGAAAAATCCCACAAGAGTTAGACAGTTGTTGAAAAGTTTGGATTTAAATCATGTGAATGACGAAGAAAAAGACTCAATTATAGAAATATGTGCTAAATACAGTGAAATATTCTATTTACCGGGAGACAAATTATCAACAACAAATATTTATGAAACAGATATTAAATTAAAACCAAATTCATCACCCGTATACACAAAACAGTACCGTTTACCCCATGCACAAAAAAGATGAATTAGAGAAACAAATTAAAAATATGTTAGAAGACAATATAATAGAACCAACCACTAGTGAATGGTCAAGTCCAGTGCTATTAGTTCCTAAAAAATCACAAGACAACTCAAAGAAATGGAGGTTAGTTATAGATTTTAGGAAGCTAAACGACAAAATAATGGATGACAGGTTTCCCTTACCCAATATGACAGACATTTTAGATTCATTATCTGGCTCAGTTTATTTCACTCATTTAGATTTAAATTCAGGATATTATCAATTGTCGTTAAATGAAAACAGCAGAAAATTTACAGCATTCACTACACCATCAGGACAGTATCAATTAACGAGGTTACCGATGGGTTTGAAAACATCACCAAGTTCATTCTCACGTGCAATGACAATAGCAATGGCTGGTCTAAATTACGAAAAGTGTTTTATTTATTTGGACGATTTAATTTGTTTCGGACGCAGTTTAGATAACCATAACAAAAATCTAATGTCCATATTTGAAAGATTGAAACAGGTAAATTTAAAACTTAATCCTCAAAAATGTAAATTCCTAAAGAAAGAAATAGTTTATTTAGGCCACACTGTTACACCAGAAGGTATCTCTCCAGATCCAGAAAAAATCAAAACATTAGAACTATATCCAATGCCAAAAAACCAAGATGAAGTACGTAGATTTGTAGCTTTCAGTAATTACTACAGAAAGTTTATTCCAAATTTTGCTACAATCACAATACCATTGAACCGTTTACTCAGAAAAAACCAACCATTTAACTGGACAGAAGAATGCAATGAATCATTTGAAAAACTAAAAAAATCCCTAACTACAACACCACTTTTACAATATCCAGATTTTTCAGAAAATAACACTTTCGTACTTCAAACCGATGCATCAAATTCAGCAATAGGAGCCGTACTTTGCAATAGTAATATGCAGCCAATAGCATACACAAGCAGACCACTAAACAAAGCTGAACAAAATTATCCCACAATTCAAAAAGAGTTAGTTGCCATTGTTTGGTCAGTCAAATATTTCAGACCATATTTATTTGCAAGAAAGTTCATCATTCAAACAGACCCCAAACCATTATTATATTTATTCAGCATTAAAGATCCGTCAAGTAGATTATTAAAATTCCGTTTAGTATTAGAAGAGTATGACTTTACTATACAATACATAAAAGGAAAAGATAACGTGACAGCAGATGCCTTGTCAAGAATCAACATAACATCAGAAGATTTGAAAAATATGAATATACAAGCAAGTATAAATGTAGTAACGAGAGCACAAAAGAGACGTATGGAAGAAGAAGAAAGAAAAATGAAAGAAAGAAAAGATGAACCTATTCTTAGAAACTCTGCGAATGATAGGACTGATCACCCTAGGATTGTAGAGTTAATAAGAAAACCAAACGAATGGGTAGAAATGGTATTAACAGAAGATAGAGAAATAAATAAATTAATGAAGACAAATAATAAAATAGAAACATATGAGTGTTTTGTATATGAAAATGAAAATAAAATTCTGCATGTAAACCTTAAATATAGGACACATTTCTCGCGAGACGAATTTGTGACAAAATTAAGTAATTACTGCAGAAAAATACACGTAGAAAGAATATGCATGATTAAAAATGAAGAAAATATTAATTTTATAAAAAGCATATGCATGATGATAAAAAATAAAGAAAAATGGACCGGTCCACAGATATGTATACTAAGAGGAATACGTAGAATCACAGATAAAGACGAGAAAACAATGATATTAAAAGACTTTCATCTACTGCCAACAAGTGCACATGTTGGTATACGTAGAATGGTAAATAATATTAAAAGAAAATACTACTGGCCAGGATTAGAAAACGACGTTAAGGAATTAATACGAAAGTGTGACAAGTGTCAACGCTATAAATATTCAAGACCTATCAAAGAACCCATGACGATAACAACAACATCTTCATATGCATTTGAAAAGATTTATCTTGATTTAGTTGGACCCTTGCCACGAGATAGTGAAGGATATTGTTATATCATGACTCTTCAGTGTGAATTGACCAAATACATAGAAGGTTTTCCACTTAGAAATAAGGATAGTGAAAGTGTAGCTAGATCGTTAGTAGATAATTTTATTTTGAAATATGGAGTACCAGAAATTATTGCTACAGATCGCGGTACAGAATTTCTTTCAGCAACTTTCGAATCAGTTTGCAAATTATTAAATATCAAAAAACTTAATTCAACCGCATATCACCATGAATCGATTGGAGCTTTAGAAAATAACCATAAACATTTAGGGGCATATTTACGAATGCAGTGTGAAAATAAACCGGACACATGGAGTTATTGGATCCCTTATTGGTGTTTTAGCTACAACAACACTGTCCACAGTGAAACTAAATATTCACCGTTTGAATTAGTTTTCGGAAGACCTTGTAAACTACCAAACAATTTAACAGACAGAGTCGATCCACTATATAATCCAGATGATTATGCATTAGAATTAAAGTATAAACTTCAAATAGCACACGAAGATGCTAGAAATAATTTAATATTAAGTAAACTAAGACGTAAATCTTTGTACGATCAATATGTTAATCCAATAGTTTATAAGAAAAATGATTATGTCCTAGTTAAGAATGAAACTGGAAATAAATTAGAAAATTTATATGAAGGTCCATATATTGTGACGGAAGTTATAGACCCTAATATAAAGATTTTGAAAAATAATAAGATAGATACTGTTTATAAAAACAGGACTAAGCCCTATTTCATTTAAACATTTGTATGCAACAAGTCTATTTTCATGTATTCAACGTGTAATCTTTAGTATAATTTGATAATGTAACTCTTATTATCACCTATAAAAAAATATTAATCGTAAAAAAAATGTACACATATATTGTAATTTTTTTTTCTAATTACCGGGAAGATGTAGTAGGTAATCAATTATGTAATCATATGTTAATCCAACAATAAACGTCAGTCTACAATCAGATCGCGTTTGATTCACACTTACACCTAGGCTCATCCATATAGGCCGGGCGTACATAGTTTGTACCTTTCTTTCAGGATCCCTTAGCCGTGGGGTACCTGGTGGTAGCGTGTGACCCGCAGAACTCTCCACCTACAATACTCCACATAACCCGAGAAGTGCTTGAAGTCCAGCGCAATGTTGTCACCGACGAGAACGCCAACGCTACTATTGATGTATACGTTTATGCTGTACTTATGATTTAACTTTTTCAGGAAGACACAACCTCACATAGGTTCACCTTTTAAGTTTTGTCGTTTTTAAAAAAAAAATATGGGACGGGGCCAAAATATATTTTTATTGTTTTTCAAAGTACTCTCCACGACATTTGACGCACTTTTCCATACGCTCGAACCAATTTTTGAAGCACTTCTTCCATTCTGAAGTTGGGGTGTCCAAAATGGCAGATTTGTATGCTTCCACCGCTTCTTCACTGGAAATAAATCGCTGACCACGTATTTTTTTCTTGACTTCAGGGAATGTAAAAAAGTCGTTAGGACTTAAGTCAGGGCTGTACGGAGGGTGGTCGAGAAGCTCGACGTTTTCACCTTCTAAAAAAGCAATTGTTTGTTTGGCGGTGTGGGAACTAGCGTTGTCGTGCTGAAGGATGATGCGCCGGCGAGGGTTTGTTTTACGAAGTTCTGAGATAACTGCTGGTAAGCAAACTTTTGTATACCAATCTGCATTAACCGTTCTACGATCCTCTAGTTCAATTGTAGCAACATGCCCCGTTTTAGCTACAAAACTGGCTACCATTTTCTTGGCCGTGCTTCGAGATCGAATTACTTTGGTTGGTTTCTGCTCATCTTGAAAGACCCATACCGTTGACTGCTGTTTGGAATCTGGATCGTAGGCATAGATCCACGATTCGTCACCACTAACGATATCGTATACGTGTTTTGAGTCACCACGATCAAACCTTTTCAGAGTTCTGCGGCACCAACTGACTCGAGCCGCTTTGTGGGCGTCACTAAGCAAGTGAGGTATCCATCGCGATATTAGTTTTCTCACGCCAAGTTCTTGATGTAAAATTTTTTGAATGGTAGTCCCTGAAATGTCTAATGAATCCTCTATTTGCTGATGTGTAACATGTCGGTCTTCGAGAATCAGTTGCCTCACAGCAACGATGTTTTCTTCGACAACGGCTGATTTTAAACGACTTTGGCGTGGCCTGTCCTGGAGACTAGTGCTTCCACGTCGGAAATCTAAATACCAGCGTTCCACGGTCCTCAAGGAAGGGGCTTTATCCTCAAACACCGAAACGAACTCTTCGTGGTATTGAAGTCGGGTTAAACCCCTGCGAAAGTTGTAAAAAATTATTGCTCGAAAATTTTCTTTCGTAAACTCCATTTTCACAAGCGACACAACGACTTTGAACGCTCACTGTAAAAAAACTATTTGACATACAGCTTTTATATTTTGTTTCTTGAGATTCTGAATTCAAACTGAATTTAAAAAGTTACAGTTCCAAATTCAAAAACATTAAAAAGTATGTTAACGACAGAACTTAAAAGGTGAGCCTCGTACTACACTAGTAGTCATCCTTTCGTTTTTGAATCTAATGTTGTCAATAAATATCAATATATCTATACTAGTATTATAAATCTATAGAGTTTGTTTGAACGCGCTAATCTCAGGCACTACTGGTTCGAATTGAACATATATTTTTGTGTTGAATAGAACATATCGAGGAAGGCTTTAGGCTATATAACATCACGCTGCAACTATTAGGAGCGAAGAAATAATGGAAAGTGAAAAGTATTCATCCTTGAGGGCTTCCGCTGCGTGCGCTGCGAAAACGGTTTAAGATACCAAAAATGTATGTATGAAAGAATTATTCCTCTTAAACTGATTTAAAAAATGTCTACGGGACCTTAGCAATAATGAAGTTACGAGCTGTGTATGCAGCCTGCATATTTTTTTTACTGTTAAACTGTTCAATGCAATAACCACCGTATAAAGAGTTTGTCACTGTGTATGAAAATTACGCAACGCTTAAACGACCCGAGACCCTAGTTTAGCCAGTGTGTAGGGAACAAAATGGCTGTACTTACTAAATTTTTTCCTGAACATCTGTGACCAAATAAATTAGCGAACCTAATGAAATAGATACGAAATGGATGATATTTTGGTGTTTTAGTTCTGTGCTGTAATCTAAAGAAAGTCTGCAAGAAAGCCCATAACATACACTAGTAAGATAAAAAAGCTAGAAATACCATAAAATACATTAATACACACAGTAGTAAGAATTGCAATATAAATTGTGCAGGTAGGCCAATATAGCTACATTTGTTTCCATTTTAACTGGTTATAGTGGAGTATTATTATGCCTACATAGGACTAACTAAATAGCCATGAAAGTAACCTAACTACACCACTTCTATTGAAATATACTTTCCTGAACTTGGCCCCCTTGAATGACATATTGGAGCTCATTCTACGGTCACAGCCTAGTAAACATACATATATCAATCTACTACGCCTCACTTACCTAAACTTATTATCTTCACTGTTACCTGTAAACATCGTAACTCATTAGCAACCACTGTACTCGGGGATTGGCAAGTTATTTTAACTCTATTAGTTGGTAATAAAAGTCAAAACCAAGTTTGAGATTTTTAGGAAACAGTTTAAAAGTCGCCAAATAGGGTTATCCCATAATTAAACCGGTTACCGTAAGATTCCCCTTCAAAGCAGGTGACGACAGCAAAACCTCGACTAAACATGAAAAACGATCTACGTGCGAGCGCGCCCTTTTCTAAGGACCCCTAAATTTTGGTAGAAAAATGTGGTTTCCGTCATTGCTGACTGTTTACTACGTATGTTGTGTGAGCTGATCAAGTGCAATTGGATTCATTCATTGCTACCGATTTCGTTTGGTTCCTTCCACTTGACACCACCAGACTGACACCACGCAGATCAAGTTCCACGTGCCAAGTCGTACCTATTTGACAAACGATTGACCGATTCATTATTTAAGTATTCGTTTTGTATGCGAAGATATTGTAACTCGAAGTGAGTGGTGCCAGCCAGAGGGCAGGAACGTAGAATGTTTCCGAGGTGTAGTGGTTCCAACGTAAGTTCCTATTTGCTGCTATAAGTTCAACTTGGAAATGTTAGCGAAACTCGTGAAAGTCACTCGGCCCATAATACCTGCTGTTCCGTCGAGATCTTAGCTTTTACCAACAAAGTTTGACAGTAATGACAGTTCTTCGCAAGAAAATCTCTCAGAAAAACGTCAAAGAAAATTCCCCATTGTAAATAAAATATAACAGAGCCATTCAAATCCTCCGCTGCCACTTTGC
>SJJU01007487.1:0-19104 GCA_012932125.1 Conopomorpha cramerella
AGAAATTGCAATTTTTTAAACATCACTTATTTAGAATCTGTACACGTATTATTTACAAGTTATATTAAAAATAACAAAAATAATTCCTCAATAATTCATAAGAAAATACAAAAACAATTTACATTTTTTTTTCACGTCAGACTAGAAATTAGAATTACAATTCTAATGAACATTTTCTATCGCCAATTGGTGGCCCTCTCCATCAGAGTCCATGTCCTCATTAACTTCTTCCAGACGAGGCTTCTTTATGAGTCCTTGTTGCATTAACCGTTCAATGGTGTCTAAAGTGTTTTTTTGTGACGCACTTACAGTTTTTTCCTGTTTAGTTGTAACTTTTGATTGGCTCATGCTACTTTTAACAACATTAGTACCTCCAACGTTATTCACTCGTCGCATTTCCTGATGCGAACTTTGACTAACTTCGGATTGAACTTTAGTCTTGCAGGTCATGGAATTTGGCGAATTCGACACAAAGGACTTGCTTGCGTTTCTTACAACTTGTGAACTTTGTGCTTTCATTTGTATCACATTACCATTGTTTTGAAAAGTCTGTGACTGTTTTACAATTTTGGACGTTTCCTTGCAAGTACTGCCTTGGATAGCATTGGGTGACATTTTGAGGGGTCTACTAATAGGAGATTTCGCCATCATAGGCATACGTGGTGCATTGCCGCGTATTTGCGTTTGATTTGGTCTAATATTTATTGTATTATTGACTGGTTTCATTATTGCACCAGATCTAATTGCAACATTACGTGGTATTCTTGGTCTACATTGTGGAGTTGGTTGTCTTACGCTTATGCCTTGAAGGTTAGCCTGGGGAATATTTGGTCTCATATTTGACGTTATTTTACCTTTCGGTTGAGTATTTCTTACAATTTGTTGGCCAGACACTGTAGTTTCGTTTTTAGCGTGATGTATAGTTTTGATAGTTCGAGTAACAGTAGTCGTGACTTCTTCAACAACTGTCTCTGTTTGAAATGTTTTGACACTTTGAGTTACATGTTTACTGACTGTGTTATTTGATGTTGATTCTTGCTGCTGATCAATACTTTTTGATGTAGAAGGTTTTTCAAGGTTTTGTTTTGGTACACATTTTTCATTCGAATTTTTATTTATCTTTGTTTGTTTTATATCTTCCATGTCATCGTCAGAAAAATCATCAGGTACCTCTCGTTTTAGAGTATTTGATCGGTTTTGTAAATGTGTTTTTGGCATTCCAAGTTGTTTATTGCTTTGGACATTTTGTGGTGTAACACGAGCGTTTGACTTAATAGATAAATGCGATCCTAGACTTTTAAGTTTGTCCAATACAGAATTACTTTCCATGGTATTTGGAGGCTCTTCGTCGTCATCAGGAGGAAAGTCGTCATCAAAGTCATCATCGTCGTCAAATTTAATTTCATTTAAACACTTCACTGTAATATCACTTCCCAGTACTTTGATATTACTACTTTTGTGTATTTTTTGTGCCATAGGTTTAATGTATTCATTGTCATCGGAAAACCGATCAGATTCTGAATCGGAACTGACTTGCGGAGGAGGTTTGTACAGAACTAATTCATTATTTTTTATTTCTTCTTCTTTCAATTCTGGGAAATCTTTCACTATTTTTGCGTTTTCAATAACGGGCTTTAATGTTAAATTACAATTTCCTTTTAATTTTTGCTTCACACTTTCTAAATGTTCACTAGCAGGATTTTTGGTTGAGTTTGACTGAACTTTATTATGTTCTGTATCTGTTTTTTTACCATTACTCACTGTTTCGCTTTTGGGTGAGCTAGTTTGAGCTGGTTGCACTCTAAATTGTCTCAAAGAACTTGGCGTTTTTTTGGCGCTGCTTTGGTGCACTTGTGGGCTACATTTTACTGTGGCATCATCATTTTTAGTGGCATCTTCATTGTTGTCGTCACTGTCAGAGTCATCGATGACATAAAACTCTGATTCAGTAGTAGACAAAGTTCCCTCTTTAAGGAGTGGCTTAATGTTACCAGATCGTATATTGTTTGGTGTCGTTCCTTTAACATTTTTGTTTATTTGTGGACCAGTTATATTTTTTTTACATGAAGCTGCTACTTTCATTGTGATTTTGTAGTTGTATTCTTATTAGATATAGGTTTCAGCACAGTATTACCAATTTTCATAGGGGTGCTTGAATTGTTAGCAAGAGGTTCTTCATCAAAACTGTCCCAATCCTCGTCAGTATTTGTTACATGTTCTTCCGAAGAGTCTTTGTGCATAAAATTTGACTGCAAGTTCATTGTAGGGGGAACTTTTAATTTAATAGTATTAAATTTTACTGTATTGGAATTAGCGCATGTTTTGTTTTCTTTCGGATTAATCATACTAACATTTTTATTTTGGTTTTGTTTAACTGTTAAATGGCTTAATTTTTTTAACGCATCTATATGTTTTAAATTACTTGTAGATACCTGATCAATAACTTGTTTTTCCTCTGTTTCAATCATATTTTTTACTTTTTCTGCTGACTCAGTTTTACTTTCCACATCTTTGTCACATTCACTTTTTCCATTTTTAGGCAAAATATTTTCAGTTTTGTTGGTTTTATTCAACGAAGATTTAATTGTTATTTGACCACACAATTTTTTTAGGATAGCCTGATTATTATCGTCATCAATATTTGTTCCACATTCTTTTGTGTCAATATCCTCATCACTGTTATATTTATTTACTATTTTATTTGTAGCTGCAGGTTGAGTTTTTAAGCTTTGTTTTTCACAGTTATCGTCCAGATTATCATAATCACTAGCGTCCGAATCGGAATGTTTTAAATAGGGTTCATTTCCAAAATAATTTTCTTTGGTAGTATTTTCATTCGAAACTGGTTTAACAGTATGACCTGATACTTTGTTACCTAAAGATGCTTTGTTCTTACAGTCAATTTTATTCCTAATAATTGGACAACTGTCAACTTCACTCTCGTCTCCCAGTTGGCTCGCTACATTAGTAGAAGTTGGATTATGAATCTTTTCGAAATCGTCTTTGCCTAATTTTTCCTGGTCAGGTTCACTCTGGACAAGATTTTTAGATAAAGATTTAATGGCAAGATCAGGGTCTTCCTTGTTCATATTAGTAGTATTATCCATTTCCTTATTTTCAGATTTATTTGAACCATCTAATAGATTCCCCTCTTTGACTAGAACCGTCGATATCAATGGCGATATCAATGGCTGCGATTTCAATGTGTTGGAATCCATATTCTGGGTTTCATCTACAGTGTTATTTTTAAAATGTATATCAGAACATTGCAAATTTTTATTTTCGGACGAACTTTTCTTGGAAATTGTCTTTATTGTCAAATTAGAACCTATATTTTTTAAAATCATTTCATTTTTAGTTTCTTTTAATGGGTTGATGTTACCATTGAGGGCGTCTTCGGGTATTGTAGTATTAACTTTGTTAAGGATTTCTGAATCATTGTTGTCCTTAAGTTTATTTTCAGCTTCATTGTTCCCATTGGATTCTAATCGACCTGTTTCGTTAACGTCTGCGTCCGATGAACCAGAAGGAGGCAAATCGCAGTCTACTTCAATATTTTCTGGGGTAGATGCGGTAATATGCGGGGATTTAGAATCTTCTAGACTGTCTGATGTAGATTTCTTTGCTATTGTAATTTGGCTTCCGGAATTTAGGAATTTGGAAAGTACATCTTTCGAGGATGGAGTATCTGTTGCTTTTGTGCTGGACGGTTGTGGTGCATTCTTAGATATTACTATATTTTTTGACATTTTTAAAGGTCCAACGGTGTAGCAGCTTTCATCATTTGTCGGTGGTTTTGTTTTTTTTACAATAATGCCTTTTAATTTCAACTTCTCAAGTTCTGTTTTTGCCGATTTTACTGCCGGAGTAGGCATTAATTTCTGAGGTTTCATTTTTAAGGTTTTTGTAACTACTTTTGTCGGAACTTCTTCAATACCATGAACATTTAGACCTTCTCCAAATACGTCTTCGTTCATGCTTAAAAATTCATCAAGCGTAATTGCTTCTTTCTTAGATCTCTTGTGTTTCTTCTTTTTCTTATGTTTCTTTTTCTCTGAACTAGTCGAGTCTTGTGTGTCATCGTTGACAGCTAACTGTAGTAGGGCATTCTGAAACAGCAAGTGTATCGATTTTGTAAATGAGAAAGCATAATGTAAATAAATTGATTTTGCCTATGCACGGTGAATGAGGTCCCTGAAGAGTTTTGTAAAAAAGTCAATCTGTCCCAGATAGTGGGACACGACAGAGACGCAACTACTTTATTCTATGATCGTTCATCTTCCGACTCGCTCTATAGGGGATTTTTTAAAAAGAAAATTCTTCATTGTTGCAACTGGGAATACAACAGATATAATTCAGTAAATTGTTATTTCACATTTTACTTGAACAAATGCAGCAGTATCACAATAGTACTAATGTTGGAATAGCAGGTCTACCTCAAACATCAACCAGATTTATCATAATATACAATGACTGAAGAATAGTATTTATTTACCACATCCAATGCTTCATCCGCAAGTTCCACCTTCTCTACTCCGGGTGGCACAGAGTCCAGGGTGAACTCGGAGATTTCTTGTGCATTCCTATTGAAGTAAAAATAACACTTTTTACTTTGGGCACAAACATCAGTAGGTTATATACAGCAAAAAAAATGCATGTCTATCAGGAAATTGAGAGAGAAGTACGAAAATTTTACGAAAACCACTGCTGAGCTGTACACCTATAATGTTGCTGGTGATGAAATGGACCAAGGGTGTATTGCGATCAAAGTTGAATGTCACATAACATGCATTTTGGTTGAATGTGGCAGTCTATTTGTGCTTAGTCTGATATATTTAGGGAAAAAATACAAATTATCTACAATAAAAGCTAATTATTGATTGAAATCAATGATTGTAAGTATATTTAAATATTATATGCATAATTCAAATTGTTCTAGCAAGAGATCCATTATTTATAATAAACATAGATGTGTAAAATAGGCTGGATCACTTACATATCTGAGCCATTGAATATGTCTTCTGAAGAATGGAAAGTGAGGTGCCATTCATATGCATCCAGGTGGTAGAATATTGCATCACAGAGAGGACACCTGAGCACCTCATTTGGAGTTTGATTCTCATCACCATGGTCATCACTGATGTGTTTCTAAAAAGTTGAAGAATTTAGAATACTGACAAGCAACTCTCCAGCTAATTGAAGACACTTAGCACTGACACACTATGGTTGGGGATATCTACGTGTAACTACAAAGCCAAATTTAGCTTTGTAGTTACACGTAATAATAATAAGTAAAAATAAAAGCTTGTATTTCTGGGTTGCCCAGGCTCCCCATTAACATTTGGGGCATCAAACTCAAAATTTTGTGTTTCTGGTAGCCAATTCTGTTCCCCACTATGCAGGCACAGCTACACATCATTTGACTATAGGTTAATTTATCTGTTTTTTACATCAAAGTAAGTAGTTGTATTTCATCAATTTAATATTTTATCAATAGCATTTATGTACATGAAATTAAAGAATTAAATCACACTTACATGTAAATTTACTTTATTTATATATTCTTCACCGCAAAATGGGCAATAGTAGACTGGAATGAGTTCCTGAAATGAAAACATGAGCCATATTAGTGTTGTAAGAGGCTAAACTTTAAGGGCCCACTTCAGAATTTTAAGCTTAACTTAAGTCTAGGGATATGACTTGTATCCCTCTATGAAATTGGGTAAATTATACACACAAAGACACCTGTATAGGTAATAAGCACACAACCTATCACTTTGAATCTTTTAGGTACCCCATGATAAAATAATTATGCTGAAAGTAAATGATGTTTCCTCTACATTACATTATATTACCAAACTAGCTGACCTGGCAAACATATATAATATTTATAATTTGTTCCTTATTTGCCTTAAAAATCTGGAAAAATTATATGTATAGGTAAAATACAGTACAGTTAGATTGATAATAAATTTAAAATTAATATTTAAATACCTATCTTTATACTTAGGTACCTACCAAATATGTCAACATAGGTAGTAAATAAATAGTACCAACAGCTAGCACTTTTAACAGTGATCCCTCACTTTGTACATTCATTCTGATGCTCACTATCCTTTCCCGTGTCATAGTCAGTTACCAAATCTGGCTGGGACTAAAGGAACTTTATTTTATACTATGTATTGAAGAAAACTTACAGTATTAAAGTGCTTCTGTTTCTTTGAGTGACCAATATCAGGGAGTTCTGTCTCCTGACGATGGAAGAATTTGTTATGGTACATCATTGCTGTGACCAGGTAAAAGTCGACGTCACAGCTATCACAGTGGAAAATATCATTCCCTTGCACTAGTGCCTTATGAGTGACCATGTGCTTGTTGTACAGGTGCTGGAAAGTAAATAAATATTATAATAATCTACACTAATATTATTAAGCTGAAGAGTTTGTTTGAATGTGCTAATCTAAGGAACTACTGGTTCGATTTGAAAAATTTGTGTTGAATAGACCATTTATCAAGGAAGGCTTTAGGCTATACAACATCACGCTGCAACTATTAGGAGTGAAGAAATAATGGAAAATGTGCCAAAACGGGGAAACTATTTCATCCTTGAGGGCTTCCGTTGCGTGCACTGCGAAAACGGTTCAAGATAGCAAAGATATATGTATGAAAGAATTATCCCTCTTGAAAGGATCTATAAAAATGTCCGCGGCAGTATATGTATATCTTTTAAGATTAATTTACTAAAACCGTTTTTATGGTAATCAAATTTGGTTGAAATTAATGCATTATTTGTTATCTCTATTATATGAAAATGAATTGATGTTCGTTAGTCTCACTAAAACTCAAGAATGGCTGGACCGATTTGGCTAATTAAAGTATTGAATTACACATGGAAGTCCAGGGAAGGTTTAAAAGTTGTATTTCTTCGAATACACGAGGTACAATGGTGACTTCTTATGGCAAAACAAATGTTTGCAGGGGACAGCTTGTAATAAATAATGCCCATGGGTCATCAAGTGTAACCCTATGTGACAGGTGGTGAAACCCTTCAACACACCTTGTCGGGTGATACCCAATAAAACCCATAATTTTCATCACTATAGCATTGCATTGCATACATAGGCTCTGAAAAAGAGTCCCATTGGTACATGTCACGTATGTCAGTCATGTATCCGACCAACTGGACAACATACAGACATACTAATAAATAAATATTATGGAAGCTATAAATCATAATTTTCAGCCACTTGACATCCACTGCTGGACAAGGGTCTCCCCCAATGATTTTTATGATGAATTTGGAGGAATGAAAAATGAAATAATAGCCACACTTGGCAGGCGGGTTGGCGATTGCAGTGGCTCCGTTCTTTAACTCACAGAAAGCAGTGCTGCCCATCTTCTGGAGAGGTCCCTCAGTCGCTCGGCCCAAATTTATCAAAATATCAAACAACATGTTTGAACAATACAAGCATAAAAATCCGATCCCTGATTATACACTTCCTACAAACTCATAAATGAATGCAATAATATTCCGGGATATTACATGTACATACATATAATATTTCATGTACTTTTATTATAAAAAAGAAAACTTTTGCACGTAAGTAGGTTATTGCAAAGGGCAAAAGGAAATTTACAACCTTGCAAGAAAGTACAGGAGTGTACCTGCCTAAAACTCAATAAAGGACATGTGTTTGAAATCAGCTGAAAGACTTTCATCAGCACACATTTTTATTTTGGACCCCTGTGGCTTAATAGTCAAACTAAGATTTGTACCCCTGGGGGTTTGCAAACTCCACTGAGAAATCCTGATCTACATTGTTTAAGTACATAAGTATCAACAGACTTAAGGTAGCATTAACATATTACTTAACTAAGAGTGATCTCACTCTAATTCCTATTGAATAATTTTAATTTTGAGAAAATACATACAAGAAGAATATACAAATTAAATGGAGCCCAAGTTTGAAGTAGTTTTAGTGAAGACCATGTTTATGACATAATAGATAGGTAAGTAATGATTGATTAAAAATGCAAAAAAAATGTTGGATTACTGTATCCAGTTCTGATAAGGTGATGATACAATATGGAGGGGGGAAAGGTAGGGAGGGGGGCCGAAATACTATTTGCAAGGGACTTTGCACCTACAACAAACACAAACCAAACATACCTTCATTGTGAAGAGTTTCCCACACCAGTGGCAGAAATATTTGGCGTCGTGGTCGGGGTGTACTTTGTGCTTGTGAGTTATTGCTTTAGATATCGTAGGGAACACTTCATCACACACATCGCAACTAACCAAATCAGCTTTATTTTCAACTGGTGTTGCTTTTTCCACAATATTGTCTTTTTGGGGCGACCTTTTAGTTTTGTTCTGATTAAAAGATGGATCTCCATGTTTTCTGAAATAGCAAACACACATAAATATCGCAATATTTATAGTTCCGGCAGCGCACAATTCCAGTGATGTTCTTACCGAAAATGTATTTGCAGTGTTTCTTTATCACTGAATATTTCCTTGCAAAATATACACGTAAACGTCTCTTCTGAAGCCATCTCAATGGTTGTTTAAATTATATTTGCAATAACAATCATAGACATGAAGGAGCATCAAAATAAATACAGAATTAGAACAGATACATTCAACTTTATCCAAGCTTTGTATACAAAAACGGATTTACTATACACTAAATGTTCTCATTTCCGCACTATACACGTAAACAAATTTCAGGGCATTAGGCATAGTTATATTTCCTAAAATATCCACCTATATTACGACAACTTGATAAATTACTTCAATGAACACAAACACAAGGTATGTCAAAAGAAGCCAGCATCCATTTTCATTTATTTTATTCTGCAGCGCCATCTGTGCAAAATAAAATACCTTTTTAAGGCTACAATCACATTGTTAGGTCCCAAGTTTATAACTTTAATCTCATATTGGTTTGGTCGTTTATAGATTTTTTTAATAGGAGTTTAGTGATGTAAGAGTTTCGATGTTTTCTTCATTTAAATATTTTATTTAGCTACGCTCGTTGGAAAGAGAAATATTTATAAGTGATACTTAAAAAGTCAGAACATTTCACACATGGTCACCCTCCCCCAATCTTTACCGCGTTCCGGAGCCGCGCTTTAAATTCTCGGGAAAAATTAACACGTTCAGATAAACGAGTACCCTAGTCTACCTAGACAATCTATCCATGTCAATGATGTTAATTCTTTTCAGCTTCCTTCGATACTATCATGTTATCCAGAACATACAACGGAATTACCAAGCGCTGTTATTCAAGTTTGGGGGCTGTACAAGCTAAAAAATATGTTCTTAATAAATATTTCCAAGGGGAGCCAAAAAAGTCGGATTTTTCCATTGTCGAAGAGATTTTACCAGATATTAAAGATGGTGGTAAGTATCAGTAACATTAGTGAGTAATTAAAAAAAATATACATTTACATAATATGTGTTCTGTCTACAAAGTCTTGTTATGAACAAATGTTAGAAAATAGGTGGACACAGTAGGTATTTTTTTTCTTAAATAAAGTTTGTGTGTATTTTTCAGAATTTCTGACTCAAGCTGAATATCTGAGTGTTGATCCTTACATGCGTGCATACATGATTGGCTACAAACTTCCAACTGATATGATTGGAGGACAAGTAGCAAAGTAAGTTTATATTGTGTGATGTACCATTAGGTCTATTGAAAAAAGTCGCCAGACCTATGGAAGAATTGGTTTTAACACACGAAGTATACAATCTAAGATTTTATAAATGTTCATGTCTATAATACAGATACGACTACAAAATTCTTGCCTTGTACCTACCTACCTACATAAGAAAAGAAAGGTGCAACCAATAAAACGCTATGGTGACTCGTGCGTTATTGCCGGGGTCTTCGGAACAGCCTGAGCCACTGCATCTAAGTCGCGCTTGGCCCTTACGGACTCTCGAGTTCCTGATCGCACGTCATAGTTCCCCCACCGCCCTTTCAGACGCCTCTTAAGACGGACAAGGGATAACCTCAGTCCTATTCTTATTCCCAGAACTGCTGGGCACATGCTTAGTAACGTAATTTCTTTATAAGCAGTAGGAAACCAGGTGTCCAAAATTAATTGTTTTTTTAATGATTTTCAGGATAATAGCGAGTCGTAATGAGAAGTATCCCGTTGGTCAATATGTAGCAGGATCGTTCGGTTGGAGAAGTCATACCATAGTCAATCCGAATAAAAATCAACACGCTCTTATGCCTTTAACACTTGTTCCTGACATTTCTCCATACCCAGTTTCGTTGGCACTTGGAATTTTAGGCATGCCAGGGTAAGTTCACTTGCCTTATTAAGTTTAATACACACATTAATATTGAAGTAGGTAGTCCGGAAATTCTAATAGAACAATTTATTTACAATGAAACATGCAGTGAGGTCCACTACAATCCACCTACACCAGATAATCATTAATGACTGTTTAAAAAATATCACAAATTGACAGAGATGTCTATTAACTACACGTTTTAAAATCTACAGAAATACTGCTTACTTCGGCTTGAAAGAAATTTGTCAACCGAAACAAGGAGAAACAGTTGTCATCACAGGAGCTGCTGGCGCAGTAGGATCACACGTCGGACAGATAGCTAAAAACTTAGGCAAGTCACGCGAGACCTATTACAAAAAAAATCTCTATAGTTCTTTTCTCTCCATAATCTACGTAACTTTGTCAGAAACAATGAAGATTGTGTGTTCTACACATTTATCAGCAGCTACCTACCTACCTACCTGTACTCTAATATACCTAATATTCCCATTTACTGGATAATATTTTAATTTGACCTAATCGTAGGGTGCGTGTTTAAATACTTACACTATGAACCGGAGCAGATCAGTACCGACGAGACACTATCTACCTAATGAATGTGTGTGATGTCGGTTTCTCGCTACTGCTTACCTGTTTCTTTATAAACGCACCCGTAGGGATTAACAATCTAGTTAACTCTTTCAGAAGTCATAATCCTACTTTAATTTTAGGGTGCCGAGTCGTTGGTTTTGCCGGGACGGACGACAAATGCCACTATCTGGAAAAGGAATTGGGCTTCGATAAAGCTTACAACTATAAAACAGTAAATATCAGAGCTGCTCTAAAAGACGGAGCGCCTAACAGAGTGGACTGTTATTTTGATAATGTAAGTATCTACATACTTCGATTCGAAGATCGAACGTAGTGTAAGTGTTTTAGAATGAGTTTACCGGGTTTTGCTTCGATTCGGTTTTGTTTCTGTCAGTTTTTGACGATTTGTTCGTCAGCTAAATGGACATTGGAGTCGCATGCTGAAATGGAACCATGTCACGACAGAGTGGTAGCCTATCTACCACTTTATATATTTTCGAAGGACCTATTTGCGTTTTGGTAAACTTAATTTAATTTATTGTTCTGCCTAGCTCATAATAAGCGATTTTTAATTTCAGGTCGGTGGTGAAATAAGTTCCACAATAATCAATTACATGAATAAATATGGCAGAGTTGCTGTTTGCGGATCAATTTCATCATATAATGACGCTACACAACCAAAAGGTAACATACATTATTTATATTAAGAAAATAAACACCTTGGAAAAATACCATGCCTGTCAAAAAGACATTATTTAATTTTGCCAGGGACTGTTAAACAGGAAGCGAAGAGATGGAAATGGCTTCTTTATTTCTCATATTCAAAATTAATTTTAATTATAAATATATTTGTGTAATGTTCCGCGCAGCATTGATATGTGATGGTCCACCCTCACGTTTTAATGAGATTTGACACGACTTTGACGACTTTATCGATATACTGTGACAATGACACCAACTATACATATAATATTGAACACGAAGAGTTATTACTTGTTTGTGGCGGAATTGTCGGCTTTACATTGCCAGAGTTTATTGACTTTCTTTTATTTCTATTGTCACATCTCCTTAGTTTGACACGGTAGTAGTAGAAGTCTATTTCTTAAATAATTTTAAATAGGCTTTTCCACAACTTCTTTCTTCTTCATTTCTTGTCTTCCAACGAGGAAAAAATTAATTGATTTCAGTAACTATTCTTCAGCCTGCCTTGGTATTAAAGGAGCTAAAGATGGAGGGCTTCCTAGTAAACAGATGGACACATCGCTGGGATGAAGGCATCAATGCTAACTTGAACTGGTTACGCGATGGAAAGTTGAAGTACCAAGAGAAGATATATCACGGGTTTGAAAACATGGTCGATGCCTTAGTTGGTATTTTAAGAGGAGAAAATACAGGAAAAGCCGTTGTGAAGGTTTGAATTTATTGTTAAAAAATAATATTTAGGTTAAGTAATAAATGAGTTGCTGAACTGTATAACTACTTATCTATTAATTATTTCTTCTCGTCCAAAATACCTCAGTGCCTGACTGAAAACAAAACTGTTAAATCCTTCTGTGTTGCAAGATGACTTACGAAACAGAGAGGTGGCCACTAAATATGCTGTACGAGGTTACCTTGCGGACATTGGAGTCTCTGCGCGACTGAATCAGGAATGGGGACGTCCACATGACATATCCCGGCTTGCAGAGTTGTTTAGGCAATTCACACATAACTCGTAGGTAACGTCGTAACACCCAATTACGATGGGATCCGAAAGTCATAGAGTGCCGGTTACGCATGAGAAAGCGCAGCGTGGGTAGACCTCCGACAAGGTGGTCCTACGATTTTGTTAAGGCATGCATTGGCAGAGAGAGGCACACGAACCAACGTTGTGGCGCGCCTTCGGAGCCCTATGTCTAACAGCGGACGAGAGTGCTGGTGATAATGATGACCTAAGTATGACAACTAAACGTTTTACTAATGTATATGCCGTGGAACATACTACCACTTACTAGCTGAAAGGCCAATGGGCTAAAAACTAAACTACTTCTTCTATTGAATCAACACCATGCCCTCTGTTCGCTCGTCCTCCCAGTTTCCATTGTTGTCTCGCAAGATTAGCACTAATGTATAACTAAACCACACATTTCACCTGTGGCGCCCAACGCAGCAAATGACTTGACTTTAGGGTAAAAAGTAGGTTTACTGGCGATAATCACCGGATTTTTCTACGGCCTACTTCAGTTTTTCTTTTTTTATGTTGGCTACAACAGAAAACGCTGGTTAAAAGACAATTTGTCTAGGCCTACTAGACATACCACACTAAGCACGCTATTTTCTAATGGACTCGAGGGCATTCGAAAATATCGTTTCCCGCCTCAGACCAAACATAACTAGACTTGCAAGTCGCGTAACACCTTCAGTTTGTCTCTTTTCCACCAAAATGTATGGAAAATTATGTACTTTTGGATCCAAACTGTCACTTTTACTACCAATATGACAGTTTCACTTTTACTACTAATATGACAGTTTGGATCCAGATTTACCCTGATACGCTGTAAGGGACAGAACATAATATAATAATGTACTCTAATATATACTCTTACTCTTTCCCTCCTGCATGTTTTTCGTATTGTTGTCTCGTTTTATTGTAAACGTCAGTTTAGGATTTTAGTTGCTGCTCAGACAGTTTCCCGCACTTTTCCTAACTGACATACAGACATACATAATTAATAATGACATGGTCTAAAATTCTCAGCTGCGATTGATGATTGATGCACTCTGTTTGTTTTTATTTTGGTTTCGTTCGGTTATCTCGGAATTCGGTTATTTACAAACTAAAATAAGTGAGATAGGCTTGGACAAACAATAGTTCTACGTTTCCAAAAATATTTAAGTATCTAGATATGAAACTAACTGAGATAATTAAGAAATTTGATGGTTATCCAAATTGTTTATCAATATGTTCTTTCGACTCCCCAATCGGGAATATGATAGCAATTGCAGATTCAAGTTTTCTTTATCTAGTATCATTTGGAGACGCAAAAAATTTCGTCAAGAAACTGGAGATTCTGCACAAAGAATTATCTTGCTCTTTCGAAGAGAATGATATGAATAAATTACTAATACAACTCAAAGATGAAATGACATCATACTTTATGGGAAAGTTGAAGAAGTTTTCTTTACCACTTAAAACATTTGGATCCGACTTTCAAAAGGTAATGTACTTACATGCTTACCTGTGTACCTACCAATCAACATATGTATAAGTCTAAGTTTAAGTTATTTAATTTAATATGTTCCGTTACTAATTTCTACAGTGAAATCTGTAGAAACCAGCCGAAATTCTCTAGATCAGATTCATCTTGCAAATAGGGCTCAGACTTTATTATGCTTTTGCTGACATGTGGATAACATAACACTCAATAATGTATTACTAGGTATTACTTAATTATTGAAAAAAAAAAAAACAACAAGGTGCATAGTAACAATGACATCCTTCACTTTAAATTACAGAAAAACGCAATTTCTAAATTTAAGTAACAAGTTTGATTGTTCCTATAGGATGTTTGGGATAAACTGCAGGAGATACCATATGCATCTACTCAAACTTATGGAGAGTTGGCTACTGCAATGGGCCGTACACAAAGTCATGCCCGTGCTATTGGGGCAGCTTGCGGAGCTAATGCCCACCTAATAGTTATACCCTGTCACAGGTTAGTTGCTTCTGTATCTAAAGGAGGGTTCAATGCGGGAATAGATAGGAAAGATTGGCTTCTTCAGCATGAAAATAAGTATGAAAAGTAATTTTGTTAATTTGCAATGGATCAATATACCTACCTTCATGTATAATATTACAATCACTTTTAATTTATCATTTTTTATTAGTACTTAATTGCAACAATGTACAATAGGCAGACTTAATGTTAAGGTATTATTTACCAGTCACCCCTACAGCATGGAAAACAAAAGGTGAATGATGTTCAATTTGTTCCTAAACAAAACCTACAAAATAATGTAAAACTTAGGTAATAATGGTAGAGAGTTGAATTAAAACTTTTGTGATACTTATATCTTTAATAAACAACATTGTGTATCAAAACATATTTTTATTAAATTCAGGCATTAGTATACCTACCTACTTATAAAAAAAGAAACCTAATATTTACATGCAGCCCATCATAATTTCACAAATTCAACAAAACTGCCACCTGCTATGTCAATAAACAAAGCACAGTCGCAATTGGTAAACCTACCTACTTAATTTTTAAAATATTCTTAAAATATCGTGGAAAACGGCCTCATCTCATGAGACACCTCTTCTTTGGAGAGCGTAGTAGAGTCCCTTGTGCTGCATGAGTTGTTGATGCGTGCCGGTCTCGGCGACGCGGCCGCCGCGCAGCACGCAGATGACGTCGGCGTCGCGCACCGTGCTCAGGCGGTGCGCGATCGTGATGCACGTGCGCCCCGCCTTCGCCTTGTCCAGCGCCTCCTGCACCACCTGGAACAACGACACGTACATAAACCTCCCCAACGCTAGACAGAAGACTCGGATGTGTGACGCGTAATTTTATACTACCGTTGGTACCATGACCATTAAAAAGTGTCCGTAATATCGATGATCAAATTAAAAGAGGACGAGACGTTATAATAGCAAGTTAAATTCTTTGGGCATCTTTAATTCAGAACACTTTCTAACGCTGTTCTCTCAGTCTGTTCCGGATTTAGGGCGTGTATTGGATTATATATAGTTGTTACCATCTCTTCATGTCCGAAACCAACTCAGAATAATATTTTATTCAATATTGCAGTTATGGTAATGCACTATTATAGAAATTCAAATTGCAAAAATGGTATGTTCTTTACCTTTTCACTTTCGGTGTCGAGAGCGCTGGTTGCTTCATCCAGCAAAAGCATTTGTGGCTTTCTTATTAGAGCTCTTGCTATTGCTACCCTCTGTTTCTGACCACCGGACAGTTGCGTCCCCTTTGATCCAATATTTGTCTCATATCCCTGCAGACAAGGTCAAACGTTCGGTTAGAATGATTAAACACACAAACTAGTTATTTAAGTATGTATATTATTTAGATAATCGATTTGTTACGTTTACATACCATGGGTAAGGATGCGATAAAGTTGTGAATGTTGGCTTGTTTTGCAGCTTGGATAATTTCGTCCATGTTGGGTTTTCTAGTGTTATCACCATACGCTATATTCTCACCGATGGTTCGATCAAATAGTATAGGTTCCTGCTGGACAAATCCTATAGATTGCCTTACATCTGAGAGCCTCAATTTTGTCAGTGGTACACGATCTTGAGTCTGTAAATATTGATTAGTTAATAATAGTATTGAACACATTCGCTAAGATCAAAGTTAGTTTAATATGTAAATTTGAAATAGGTACCTACTTATATTAAAATTTTAATTTTTTAAGGCGCGAAATTTAACCAAAGATAAACAACGATGGTAAGCTGAAACCTATCTTTGGTTAATTTTTGCGTCGTAAAAAAAATAAAATAAAGTCAGTGCGTATTTCCTTATAAAAGGAAAGAAATATACTCTGTATACTTACAACCACGCCTGAATTGGGGTCGTAATATCTTTCAATAAGTTGTATCACAGTACTTTTTCCGCAGCCACTTTCCCCAACAAGTGCGACCGTTTTACCTCTTTGAATGTCTAAATCAAAATCTTTGAGAACGTCGACCAAAGGTCTGGTGGGGTATTTGAAGGTAATGTTTTGAAGACTGGCTTCACCGGTTCCTTTCTGAAATATTAAGCAATGATAGGTCAACTATAGTAGTTTTTTGGAGGTAATTAGGAAAAGAATCATATTATGTTATGTACACTTACAAAGTTTTCGATGGCAGGTCGTTCGGGGTCTGTAATTTTAGAATGTCTTCCTAATAGAAGCATAACGCGACCAGCAGCTTTAATACCTTTTTGGAAATTTGGTGCAAAGGAAAACGCCTGCGCTGACGACGATGCCCCCATGAGAAGAGCTTGAGCGGATCTGACATAGAATTGAAATTATTTCTCAGTCAGATAATTCTACGTACCAATTACCAATTCAGTTATAGGAAATAGCCTTACTTACTTAAGCACAACGTCGTAGGGAACACCGTTGTTGATAATGATCGTTCCACCGTAGTACAAGCAAGCCGCGTAAATGAAGTTGAATATGCCACGGGAAAAGCCAAAGACAATGCCCCTCCAGTGAGCGGAGCGGCTGGCCAGCGCCACCGCTGGTAGCAGCTGCTCCGCGTACTCCTTCACAAACAGATCCTCGCGACCCAACGACGCTACTGTTCGGACATTTGACACTGCCTCAACAGCAATCTGAAATACGATACAGGTTCGTGATCCTGACTTGCTCATGTTGTGATGGCATCGTTTATGAAGGAAGGGTTGTCACTCTACCTATCCTTGGCTACTTACACCAACACACGTCAGTGTAAAATCATCGAGAAGTATTTGCATGTTATACTAAAGTAGCGGCGTTTATTTTTGTTAGTATTAAGTAACTGATCACTTACTTTCGAGCTAGCTTCCATTGTTTTAGCAGTCCCAAATGATTCGGCCGTTATCATTCTTCCTTGCTGCACCAGGATGGCCGCCATAACAGGCACGAAGGCGGTAGCTACTAAACCCACACGCCATTCGTATATTAGCGCTAAGGTTAGTGAGAATATAAAAGTGCCAAACGCTTGTAACACAGTGCCTATTCTTTGTCCGGTAGCCTGAAACCAAAGTGAAGGGAAATAAAATAGTGTATCTTTTAAAAATGAGGTTCGGAGGTATGCATAAAGATTTTACATACCCCTTGTACCGCAGCCGCTTCGCCAGATAGCCGCGCGCAGAGAGCACCAGTGGAATTATTTTTGTCGTCGTAGAATGAGACTTCAAGTGTTAAGAGTTTACCAAACATAGTCCTTCGCAGTCGTTCTGTTAAGTATTCTCCAGCCACGCCGTAGAAATATACCTACAACATGATCAAATGTTATTCTCTCTAAATTGCTTTTACCTAAGATGTCTTTGTAGTAAAATTTGTCACCTGCGTGAAATTGGTGATTGCCGTAAATACGCCGACTCCGATGAATATATTTACATATTTTTTCACAGCAGCTATAGCTTCTTCTTCATTTGGATTTGATAAAGTCTAAAACAGAATATCATAATTATAGTTAAAGATTTGGTAGACATTAGTGATAACCATGATTAGGTAGCTAGCTAGGTACGCACTAACCCCAACAAAGTCTCCGAGAACTATAGCTAACACTGGCATTCCAAATCCGGCAACTAGTGCACAAGTGCTAGCCGTTGTTATGGACCTCCACTCCGGTTTATTCAGTCTGACAACGCGCCAAAATGAAACATCTTCGTCCATTTCTACAACTTCAGCTTTCACGTCACCCACAACCTCTTCGTCTGCATCAGTGTCATCTGTGATAGACGTTTCCGTGGTCACTCTTCTTTCAGGACCTGGAAATGTCATAAACGAATATGTTATCATGTTATATTCGGTCATTGTTGTGCACCGTAAAAGTTGAAATGTAAGTCAAAGTTTTGACGGGTATAGTGGTTATAAATTATCTGTTTCTCCGTTAGTGTAGTGCAACATAGGAATAGGCGATCTATTACCACATTCAATGTACCGACTTATCAAACTGGAACCCTCACAACCACAAGACTGTCAACTGAGCGACACCATAACTATTAACCACCGGCTCTAGGTCAATATTGAGGCACATACCTGCGTCCGAAATTTCAGGTGTTTCTTGCATCGATACCATGTCATAGTAATGTCCTTGCATTTTCATTAGTTCGACGTGATTGCCATATTCTACGACGCATCCACTTTTGAAAACATATATCATGTCCACGTTCCTAATAGTGGATAGTCTATGTGCTACGACGATTGTAGTTCGACCTTCTTGTGCCTGTGAAAGTGCAGATATAATTACAGTCATAAACTATAATATGTACGGAGGCATATCACGCTTTCTTTCATGCAAACATGCCCATTAATAGTCTAACTTATACACTTTTCATTGGGCATTAGGTGGAGATTTGTATGAGAGAAAGGGCAAATTCCGGCGGTTGCGTTCATGATCTTTCTTGTTTAAATAGAAGATGGGTAATGAATATTTACTTATTTATAATAGGTAAGTAGTAGTTAACCATGATGTACATAATGTTCATACCTTATCAAGCGCTGACTGAACCTTAGCTTCGGAAGCCGTG
>SJJU01007489.1:0-13978 GCA_012932125.1 Conopomorpha cramerella
CCCATTAATTCGGTGGTTATTTGTTATTACTATATTTCAAGAAAGCATTGGTAGGTATTAGCAGCTTTTCACAATAAGTATTTATTTAATTGTAGCCCGAACGTAACAGTTTTTGTAAACTACTACCTACGTACGTATTCTTTTCAACTTTGAAATTTTGTTCTGAATAGCAGAGGCGTGCACTGGCTTTTACGACAAGGTAGGCAGTAATCCCCAAGAATTGACACCTATGTATATGTAACTTGTCTTTACGAAACACAGGTACCTATCTACTCACCCACAAAACACAGGAACTTCGTTAGCCTTTGTCGCTTGAGTACAACAAAAAAGGATCTAGCAATAACTCTATTACTAGGTCGGGTAACCAAAATACTAAGGTAGGCAGTGTCTTTTTGCCTATATGGTGTCCATGCCACTGCTGAATAGGTATAAGTTTCGTTCATTAACCTTGACAGTATACCTACATACGAACATATAAGCCATCATCCTACATAGTAATATCTATAAATAGTTATGTATCTCATTATAAGCGCAGACACGCTAAGATTGACATTTCTAAAATTGGCTAAAACAGTTCATAAAACCCAAACAAGAATGTCTATCGGCGATGCGGTTTCCAAATGGCGTAGGCATTGAAATACAAAATAGAATAATTTAGTTTCGGCATCTAGATTTAGAAAGTAGGTATTCCGAAATATCACTAAGATCTAGTGATAGATATAGTGACAGTGAGAAAAAAAAATGTGTTTAAGTAAGTACCTAAATTTCGTTGTCTGAATTCCATAACACAAGTGCTTTAGCTTCGATTTGACATTCCAGTTCTAATAAAAGCTTCGAAAAACCTAAGCACTAGAAAATTATATTGACAGGTCGTTTTAGGGTTTGCATTCGATTGGATTCGAAGGCACAACCATCTTATTAAAAATGGTTAAAAAAAATTACTCAAAATGCGTTTTCGTGCAATTCAACGCCCGCCCGTCCACATACAGGCTCGTGCGGAAAATATAATACAGAGCGTACCTACGCAAAATTACGCCTGATTCAATTTCATATGACTACCTATCTTCCGAATACAAGACCAAGTAGATATCTATTAGTATTAGGGTACACCCGCTTAAATAATTATCGCAGCGTATATGTTCAAAAGTATAAAGTTATCGCTGTAAAACAATTTCATTTTCTTTAAAAAAAAGCAATGTGCACTGACATTACATTATTATACAATACAATAGGTTTAAATTATCAATATGATATCATTTTTTCACAATCGATCCGGGTACCTCTTAGTTTCTAATACACCTATACCACTAGACTCTGTTATACGTATCGCTTGTATTCTGATTTCTGAATTCATAGCTATAATCGCAATAGTCATTGTGATGTGTCATTTTATCAAGTGCATAACTTGTAATCTTTAAGGAAAATAAAAAAATGTGTCATACACACATCAAAAGTGTCAAGGGGATCAAGAACATTTTAGCTCTAAAAAAAACTAAGTACTTTATTTAAATCAAATCTAATCTTCTGGATTGGTCTCCTACCTAATTCCCCATGCCTGTATCGTTTTGAATAAATTATGAATGAATTCAGTTTTTGTAAAATATATTCTTGATTGCAATCTTCTAAAATGTACTATCTAATGTGAGTAGTTGACCTACCACATTGAAGTTTTTTGTATTATAGTCTAGACTCTAGACATTTTGACGCCTCCGCATACATGCTTCGTAAATAACGATGTGTATCTCAAAAAGAGATAAGGCAATCAATATACTTATTGGAAAGATGATCAGGTACCAGAATCATCTGCCACTTTTGTCCAAAAGAAAATAATATGTCAAATGATGACACTTTCTGTGTCCCTAAAACATCAATAAGGTAGAGTTGTTGTATCGTGCGTGCCCAGTAAAAATGAACCTTAGTGCCTGGTTACATTCACACGAGTTTCAACCTTAGGGTGCTAGACCAGACTCTTGCCCCACTGATACCTACCTAGATAGTACCTACTAGTGGACCCGTCAGACTTTGCCAGTCACTCTTAAATATGAATATTGATTTCGAATTAGTATAATTTACCGCGTAATTTTCTTATTTTCTTCTTTCCTTAGCTCACTCTCCTCACAATGGGGAATTTCCAAACTACAAAAATTGCTTATCTAAGTAGATGTCGCTAGTAGGCGTCCAGGGGGTCTTCTGTCAGTTGTATTTTAGTACAGTTTTTTTTTAATAATTAGGCAAGTTATTTAGAAACGAAAAAGAAATTAACTGTCACCTTCAATACTGACTGCTTGAAATTAGTAATTTCCTTGACTTTTATCCCCATACTACAGCTACATCTACATCTGTCATAGCTAAGATAAACAAGGGCACTGAAAATTTCCCATAACAATCACAAGAAAAAAAAAAAGAATTAGCGAAACTTTCGCGCGTGATGCCATGACGTGAAGTAAGGAGTCATTTCACATTTCTTCTTTTGTTCATTTTGAGTTTGTACGTAAGTAAAATAACTAAACAAAGACCAATTAACGACAGTTTAACCTAGAAGCAAAATGCATAAACGTGTCCGTGGGTACCTTACTATCTTTGCAACTGTGGTATTTGCAAGTAGACGAAGTACTAAGCCCTTCTTCACTCTTAAGTTATAGCGTAATTCAACAATTTTACACGTGGCCGTCATAAAGTTGGAACATTGGCTAATTAGTTGACGTATAGGTATTAACTCAAACCATCTTGTCCGTATTTAGCTTACATTTGACTAGTTTAAGCTTCACTAACAATGCAATAGCCCCGTACCACGCCGTACGAACTTTATAGCTTTTTAAATGTCTACAAGTAGGTACTCACTCATAACTTTAAACAAAAAAGAACCGACTTTAGCCCGTAAAAATGTAAGTCTCCGGTAAGTATGGTTTGTACATGGATGCTATTGGTAAAACTATAATATATTGAAATGGGAAGGAATTTACGGTGACAATGTCGGGCTAAATAAGAGTTTTGACGCCACGAAAAGGCCGAATGCTTTTTTCGTGTAAGAAGAGGGAAGTAGTATGTATATTTTTTTTTTCATTTCTGCCGCAGTTTTTACTAGATAAGTCTATATTTTGGACCGTAATGTTAAATACTAATTAATGGAAATAAACTCTGTTGATTTAATATTTTCATACGAGTCGACTAACCTAATTCTCTAAAGAAATAAGGGTCTTATTTCCACCCGTAAAGTATTCAGACCTTTGTGGTTTTCTCATTGCATCATTGTCAGAAATGAGCCAAATTTAAATGGAACCACATGGCAAGCACCAGACTTGACATAAAAAAGATTCACCAAAATCGTTTCACCCAATCGAAAGTTATGAGGGATCGTCAAAAAAAACTGTCGAATTGATAAAATCCTCATTTTTTTCCTTCTTCCACGAGCACGTGGAAAAGTCATACCTCGTGGTCATGTACTGATTCTCGCATTAACAAATTACCCAAATTATCTCAATTCATTTAAAAAAAATTACCGATCTATTTTGCCATGGATCATTTTACTAGTTTGACCACGAGGATCATTTTTTTTCACGTAGTCAAATCAGTTCGACAAAATAGTTTACTTACGTGGAAGAAGGAAATAGGTAGGTAGTACAATATGTTAATCCAAGAAACATCATCTCAATTTCCGTTTTCATTCAGCGTGTTAATTCCTACATTATGAAAAGCTATTGTATATTTATAATATCACAGAAGTCGTGGTCCGTTTTGGACCAATGAACACGTCACTCCGTCACACACTGGTAACCGAATTGACTTTTTTTTCGATTCTTTTCACATGATAATAGATTTATGAAATGCAACGTCTTATTCGGATTCACTCTGAATTGTTTCTGTTTGTACTTACAATGTAAAGTTCGCATTAGTTCCTTTTTTGTTTAATGAAATTTCATTTTCGGATAATTATGTTATTGAACGAAGTATTTCGTTTGTTTAAGACGAGTGCACAATATGAATTCGTTGTTTTTGATAACAACTTCACTAGCGTATTTCATTTTAAAGTACGATCCTACATAACTAAAACTTCGTTTTGCCAATTATTCCTGTACCTGTGGGACATTTTCAAAATACTGCCGTTTTTAAGCTTTGTATGCCGAATTTTAAGTCTCTAACTTTTTCCATTTACACTTTACATACAAACTGTTTTTCCCCGTAAATTCCGTTTCCGTGGAAATTTCGGGAATCCTTTCGCGTCGTAAAACGTCGAAAATTGTTTGAGATATGCATTGATTTTCAGTCAGTCAGCTTCTTCGTCTTTTATATATTTAATATGAATTGTGTAATATCCTGTAGGTAAGTTAAAAGTACTCATGTACATTGTCTATGGTATAAACTAAACTTTTAATGTTATTTATTAGGTATTTTAAAACCAATGATAAAGTTAATATCGCCAGTTACACTGTTACCTTTTGGTTATTAAAATCAACATCTTATGAAGAAAAACATTATTTATAGCAATAATTTTTCCATTGTTTACAAGTCGAAACATATGCGTTGCAATCATGCGCACATCCGCTTTGTGTATGAGTGCGTGTGCGCAGTTTCCGCAATTTTCGCAATCCATGCGCTGCGCTGCTTTCGTATTACTATAGGGTACGCCTTACTAAACTTTATAATTGTGGTTATTCGCTTGTGACTAATCTTCATGAAAGATTTAGGTACTTGTACCTACTACCTAGGTATATGTTACCTATGCCTTTTGGCATACGGATATTTAATTTGTTAACCGAATTCAAAATGGTGGAGGTTCTCAATTCGTCGGTATTTTTTTATGTTTGTTACCTGAAAACTTTTGACTGAATGAACCGATTTCGATGTTTCTTTTATTTGAATGTGCCTTTTGAATATGCCTCCCGTTAAGTCCTGTTTAAATTTGGTTCAGTTCCGACAATGGGATCCATGAGGAAACCCAAAACCTCACAAATTTTGATAGTTGAAGTCGGTTTTTTTATTTACAGTTATCGATTGTGTAATTTCTTAGGTAATTTGTTTGTGTTTGTGATCTAACCGGTGACAAATAGTTGATTAGTTACTGACTAATCCGAAACAGCAAGACGTAAGAGGTTTTATTATAGAGGGAAATTAGTATTTTTTGCTGGGCACCTTATCGTTCCGCAAGGGGGCGTTATGACCCACTTAGGGATAGATTGCTCTATAGTTTATCCTGCGGAACGAATACCCTCTATCAATTTCCTGCCTCGGTCTTATGTCACCTGAACATCTTCATGGCAGATGTCGGACCTGGCTCAGCATTATGAGCTCTTATAGTACTATTCTTCTCGCTGTGTGAGAGGGATAGCGCTATATGAGTGGTATAACACTGTCACTGTCACACAACATAAATAATATTAGTTTATGGCCTCATGGTACGGCACCAGGTCAACCCAGCCTCCTTGGTCGCTCGGAATTGAATCCGTTACGAATGAACTTAAAAGAAATAAACTTATTTATTCATACAACACAGACTGAGTTTCAAAACAATAACCCCCTTACCAATAAACGCCTTTTTACTTACACAATTGTTATTACAGGTCTACTTGAACTGGTTATTCCGTATTTGACATACAACTGACAAGTTAAGTCGAGCTTTGTGTATCTTCTAAATAGCAATTCCGCCATTATTGGTAAGGCCCTTGGTGAATAAATAAGTAGTAAATCTAGGCACGTAACATTGAAATAAGTTCATGTTATGTGCCCTTACAGATCACGGCGGCGGCAAACGAAATATATCATTCAGCTATAAGAAACGCTATTTCCTAAACGCCGTTTCATCACTTTCTAACACAATTAAGTTGATAATATGAAAAAAGATAGCTTCCTTGTCGCAAATTATGGAGAAAGCTGAAGATGGCGGTGCAAAAACTGGGGAGTTGAGAACGGCCTGTTAGCTTCGTTCGAATGTTATAGTAAAACGAAATCTATGTACATGATTTCTCTTAGGAACTATAGTTCATTTTGCACTGGTCCTAGGAAAGTTGTTTGGTAATTGTATTATCTGCAGCGTAGCAGTTAATACACCCATTACAAATAACACCTGGTTTGTTGTAATGATACTTTAAGCTTCGAATTCTGTGCGACATTTTTTTTCTTGTGTATGATGAAACGATATCTATAGAACTAGCATACTAGATAGGGTCTCCCATACAAGGAGTTCCTACTTAAGTGAGAGCATGCACTACATAATTTGCTCTTCCGTTGGACGAAGCTATTTTATGATCGTTCGTCTTTGGACTCGCTCTTTCGTTGATTTTTTTTTATAGAAAACTCTTCATTTGCCGACTATTTTCAAGTTTTACGCTTTGAAACACATTTAGCCTTTCATGTTTGTAACATAGATTTTTTCTTGGTACATATTTTAATTTATTATGTCTGCCGACTTAAAAGTTAGTAACTGCCTACCCTTTCCGTGCATATAACCCACCAATGAGATAAAGCTCTGAATACATCCAACACGCAAATACCTACTTCTTGAACCATACAAAACGTCATTTACTTAACAAACAATAAGTTGTTAGTGATTATATTTTTTTTCTTGTAGACGGTTTGACTTCGTGCAACTAACTGCACGTCACCGCGAACCGCGAGTCACATGTAGGTACAATCTGAATAAAAAGTCACGGTTTAAAAATAATATTTAAAAGTGCTACTGATGAGAAAATATCAAAATTAAAATTAATACATTTCTCGCCTTTTAATTCCAAAGCAGAGTAGTCATCGACACTTGCTAAGCAAATATCCACGGGAGAATTTTCGATTCGGTTTAATTATGCAGAGTTTATAATGATGACAGAAAGTGGAAAGATCTCATCGTCATAATCATCATCAGCCACATGAAGTCAATTGCTGGATAGGACTTTCCCCTAATGATATATATGATCATTTGGCAAGCGGGTTGGCGAGGGCTCGTGGTGACGGTGAATGCATTAAATGCATGTGTCACCAACTCAGCCCAACTTTTCTCGCCATGGGAGTCAGGGTAAGAGGCGACCGAGGGAACTCTTATTTCATGGCTAATTCTGTTTTGATTTCCATTTTCAATTATCCATGTATAAAATATATATTTCTTGGAAGTAGGTGTATCACTCCATTGGACGGGATGAGGTGGCCAGAATTGATAGTTATTTGAGCTGATCGCGCTTTTGTGATATAATCAGTGTTGGGGTCTAAAAGCGGTTACTTATGCGAGACTTCCTGAAGTTTAAAATTGATTCAACAGTTCATTTGTATATAGTAGGTTAGCGTAGTGGGCGGAGCTGCAGAATTCAAATTCATTGTCACCACCCCAGCCCAACTTTTCTCGCCTTGGGGGGTCAGGATAAGAGGCGACCGAGGGAACTCTCCAGAAAACGGGCAGCAGCGCTCTCTGTGAACCACAACACCACTACGATCGCCGACCCGGAAACATTTAAGTAGTAACATCAAAATCAGACGTGTTAAAAAGTCTCTTTTATAAAACCACTGAACAACAGTCCCGACCGCCCCGCTTTGGAGCATCATTAAATGGGTGATCGTTTCGAAGCGGTAATGTTCCGAGCGCTTTCGTACTTCGGACGGCGCTGTACGCTGTGTCTCGATACGAGTCATTAAGCCGTATTTAAAGCCTTCGGGCGGCTTAAAACAGTCGAGCTGACCAGTTGCTTGACATTGGCAAAGGTATTTCAGTTACGTTCGATGACCACAAGCCATATCAATACATACATAGTATAAAACAAAGAAGCCTCCCCCTATCTGTACCTATGTATGCTTAGATCTTTAAAGCTATGCAACGGATTTTGATGCGGTTTTGTTTACTAAGTAGACTGATTTTCGATGAAGGTTTATTATGTATGATACGTGCATAGCAGAGAAACACTATTAATAATGTTGTCAGAGACATTCGGTCTGCGTGGAGCCCAACGTACGGACCGTGGTAGGTGGGAACCCCCACCATTTCAAATTCGACACGCCACCATCGGTTCCAGCGCATTACTTCTCCACTACTACAACAACTACATCAAGACTTCTACGCCATTTCTTGATTGCACATTTTCACGAGTCTACTTTTTGTAAGCCAAATTGTACTCCATAAAATCACAGCCATACAGTCCCCTGTTTCATTCCTGACCTCAAAAAAGAGAACAGAACACCTTCAGACGCTTTTCATACAGACTGTACCTACGTACGCATTTGTACAACATAGTTACTGTTAACAAAATGTAGGTGAAGAGTTTGAAATAAAAATAACGACAAGAAATGTTATAGAAAACTTACAGAACATTATGTTGATACTCTTTTCCTCATTTGACTGGAGAATGAGAGACGGTCTTTAAGAGCCCCGATGTCGTTATAAGATTACGTGTTGAAGTCCAAATACTTTGGTTGCTAATTTATGTTTCTTTTTGTATTTAAATTCTTTGTTTTGTATTGGGAGCATCTGAGGACAGTACAGGTGAACAAATCTGTGTCTGGAAAAATCTTCTACGCTTAGTATAGATTGTACTTACAAGTGAACCGCGAAACTTAAGATGATTAACCGTGTATGATTTTTAAAATGTTATTTATATTTTCATAGATGAGCTGTCCAACTCTGATTCTAAAAACGCCGAAAGTGTATCTCGTCTATCACTAAGGTTACCAGTATAAACAAATCTGCCTTATATCGATATTTTGTGACACAGGAAGTGTCATACAATCTAGTAGGCCAATGTCTTCGCTGGCCGTTACTCACTGGACCAGTTAAAAGCTGAAACCATTCGGGGAGCCAATTCCGTAAACAAACGTTGTTGGGACAAACGATGTGCATCGCTTTTTTACTAAGGAACACAATGTAATGAAAGTAACGAAATCATCAGTGCACATCGTTTGTGACTTCCATGCTAAAGGAATGCACCTGCGAAAGTGTAGTAGAATACTCCTCTCACCCCCTAAAGGGGAGCAAAGCGCTAAAAGAAATAAGTGACAAGACATACTGCATGTAAAAGGACGCCGAGCAATGGTCTTAGAAACGATATTGGACTCGTCAATACATAGAACCTTTATTATTGCGATATATATTCCATACAAAATACTTAGACAATTTTTAAAAGTTGTTCATATTGACGAGCCTAACAACGTTTCTAAGACCATTGCTCTGGGTCCTTTCACACTCTGTATAACGCACCGTCGTGATACATTAAAACAAATAAAGCATGAAGCGTGACAAAATAGCCAATCACAGCGCTAATTGTTCCATGTCGTATCTTTTCATGGGTATCATGGGCAAATCTGTCGCTGATGTATCGTAACCTAACTTAACTGGCAGTAGATCTTGCTATTAAGTCTTATTATTGCGTTTGTGTATGTAATTACTTAATTAGTATATAATTAAATGTCACCATATATTGTGTTTACTTGTAAACTCCGTATTAAGAACTTTATAAGTTAACTGTATGGAACGAGCAGGCTCCCCTAACACAGGTTTATAACTTAACTGGGGAGTCTAAACACTTTGAAAAAACACTATGACAAATAAAGATATTTTGTATTTTGTATGCTAGAGCTGCAGTTCAAACGATTCATCTTCACTTCCGTGGTGATATTTCTTCGCTCGGTAAAATTAATTTAATTGATTTCTATAGTACCTATTATGCAGATGAACAAGAAGGAAATTGAATAAGTAACACTGATATAATGAAATTATTTCTTTATGCGTACACATTGACATCGTTAACTGTCAATTACGCCCACGTGAATGATTAACTTTAAATATATGTATTGATAAATAATTGAAAGTTCTCGTAAATAAGCAGGTAATCTTCGTAATTTTGGACATTTCTACCTGTGTTCCTTGTTTGTTTGGCTTTTTTATTGCTCAGTGAACAAGCGTTCGACCACCATCGTGCCTGATATTAAGCAGCGATGTGATCTACGATGGAGCACACTGGTTCATTAGGTACAGCAAAAAACCCGATCCTATGTGTGTATTTCCTGCAACTTATATTTCGTCTAACAATCGTTTGAGCGTTCTGAATTGTCGACGTTACGGCGGCTTCGGTATTACTACATACATATAATAGCAAATAAACACTGTTAATCTATACATATGAAACACAAAGTCCAGTAGTGCAATTCTCGTATTTTTTTTATTTATTTTTTAGCTTACGCTCGAGTTTAGTCGAGTTCAAAAATTACCAGAATACCGTCTGTTTGAGAAGAGTAATTTTAGTTTGTTTGTTTACGAAAATACGCTTTGACGATTCAGAGCCGTTTGACTATATTGAAATTCAATAGTAACACGAGAACTATAGTAACAAGAGAGTTTGGACTAAGTTGAGACTTTTTTAGTATCGACGAAAATACGAGAATTGCACCATTGAATCAATCAGTAGATTGATTCACTCGTCACTGACTTATCAACGTCCAGCCTAAACCCTTAACTCTATAAAGCTGAAATTTTTACAGTAGTTCCTTTTATGGTGCTTACGTGAGATAAGAAAGTTCCACCCCTCTTTTCATCCCTTAGCGGGGTTGTTGGGGTTGAGTGGTGGAAGTACTTACATAATATAATTTATTTATTATAATTAATTCAACGGTTGTACACAATATATTAACTTACATATTCGTATAGCCTTAGTAGATAGGGCAAGACTGGGGATAGGACATTGTAAGTTGAAATTACATCTGCTCTCATTTCTAGGATACATGTGTAGCTTGTGTTAATGAGGAGCAGGCTCTTTCCAAACTCTGTGGTGGTATGTAATTGTCTCTATGATAATAATAATAGCACGGAAGCACTGCAATGCATATTGGCAAAACAACGTGTGCCGGTTCATCTAGTATAATAAAATTAACAATATCAAGAGGTAAAAATCTACTTTTTGGGCGATTTACGGTCTCGTAGCTGTGGACATTTGAATAAAAAAAATAAAACTGCACGAAAAAATATATTACCCCCATTCCGCATTTCATGGCTAATTCTGTTTTGATTTCCATTTTTAATTATCCATGAATAAAATATATATTTCTTGGAAGTAGGTGTATCACTGCATTGGACGGGGTAAGATGGCCAGAATTGACAGTTATTTGAGCTGATCGCGCTTTTGTAATATAACCAGTGTTGGGGTCTAAAAGCGGTTATGCGAGACTTCCTTAAGTTTAAAATTGATACAACAGTTCATTTGTATGTAGTAGGTCAGCGTAGTGGGCGGAGCTGCATCTTGCAGAGACAAACTAAATACTTATACGATGAATACAAACATAAAATTAGCGAGGTCCATATGCAAAAGCAGTGAAAGTAGTTTCGTCTAGGACACCTGCTATTTTCTACAAAAAAAATATATAAATTTATGGTGTTATACCATGTTCTGGGGCGTTACAAGAATGATATATGTATTTCTACCAATTTAAATTGTAAGGTTATGCCATTGCGTATGGGTTACCACCAGATATATATTTATGTAGATACTTTTATAATTTAAAACTAGCATACTTACTAGGTAATAGTAGCTAATGGGCTAGTGGTAGAGTCATTCAACTTGGAAACGGAAAGTTGTGGATTCAAATCCGGTAGTAGGTTCCTACATATGGACGCTTTTCGGAGCCTAAGTTTTAAAATTTCTAAGGTGAAAGAAGGTAATTTACATATTCTCCGGCAAGTCAATCCGCGCACTAGCCTAGACCTTTGTAAAACCTATAAACAAAGGACCTTTATGTTGAAGTATCTACAACAACATCAATCTTTTAGTAGTCAGTGTAATAGAATCTCATTGATGCATTCAATTTCCACTCAAAGGGTATCATTTACCTGATAATGATGCATGAATGATAGCTGTGCGGTGGTGATGAATGATTGAAAAGTGACTAAGATCAGATCAATGGAAGATCAATAGTCAAAGGTTTTATGAGGATTTGAACTGACTTCGAGGTAGTAAGTATTAAAATCAGTTTAAGTTTACAGTTGTTTTTGTGCTATTCAGTAGGTAGCATGAACAACTCACAGTAGCATCCATTCTAATATTATAAATTGCGAAAGTAACTCTGTCTGTCCGTCTCGCTTTCACGCCAAAACTACTTGTTATACTGGTAGTTTAGAACCTGCGAAAGGACAAAGGTTACATTACACAGGTATTTACATATAAAATAAAAAAAAATATAATTACATAACCTAAATATTTCAGTAGCCATAAACACACAGGTCATCGAAAACAATCGTTTACTTAACAATAATTACAAAACTTTCTACCTATTTAACTTATGTAAAGATGGAATAGACTGTAGGAAGGTGCATTAGCCAATGCCACAATAGTTAGGTAGATACTTTTACGTAAAATGACCTAGTGTCTGACAGAACCTTTGGGGACATGTTTGTAACACTTTCATCAAGATTTTGTGCTACTGCACATACTCTATAGTCGTCGTCATGTGACTCAGACCATACACAACTAAACTTGCAATCCTATACACTACAAATACACTTCACGCCTTTTAATCCCAAAGCGGGGTAGGTAGAGGCATTTGCTTAAGTAAATGCCCACGGTTCACGAAGTGTATTTAAACCAACGTGACAGAGGATGAGCCGTTAGAGGGTTCAAATACCTGCAATCCTAAACTGACAACAATATGAACAACATGAAAGAGTGAAAGAATAAAAGACAATATCTTTTGTCCCTTACTGCGTATCAGGGTATATCTGGATACAAACTGTCAAATGATTAGTAAAAGTGACCGTTTCGATTCAGAAGTTGTTGAATGAATGTTTCATACATTTTGGTGGGAAAGAGACAGACTGACGGTCGGCCAAGAAAATGGTCTATCAGTTTCAATGACACTTCCTGTGTCACTAAAACATCAATAAGGTAGAGTTGGTATAATGTGACAAGTGAACAATGAACCTTAATGTTTAATGACATTCATATGAGTTTCAACCTTAGGGTGGTAGAGCAGATTCTTGGCCGACTGTACGCGGCTTGCAAGTCTAGTTGTCTGCGTCATGTTAGAAGCGAATTCTGACAGGTCGGTTGACATATTGTCTGGCCTCTAGGCTGGTAGTGTTGTACAACTTTGGCCAGATTCGATTGATTACAGAATCGATTTAGAGTGTGACGTTTGTTCGAACAATTAGTCTTCGTAAATGTTTTATGAGTTTTAGTTAGTCGCGCAAACTGACTGCGTATTATATTTTTTTACATCTGACTGGATAATCGAAACGGTGCAACTTCAATTCATGACCAAAAAAAAAATTTGCAGCGCATTAGCGCGTAAGGTATTATTAAATCAATTCAAAAAGAACAAAGACCAAATAGAATTTTCTACGCTGGGATACAATGTCAGCGCCATACATGTGGTTATCAGTTACTTCTGTTCTAAAATATATTCATGGGCATTCTTAATGTGTCAGAATTCGCTTCTTAGATGACGCCTTACGCCTTTAGACTTCCGCATACTGACCGATCTAATTCAATATTGTTCACCGGGTATATCAGCGCGAATTCTGCGTGTAAAAAGACCCCGAGCAAAATGGTCTTAAAAACGTTGTTCGGCTCATCAATATGATCTACTTTTACTAAGGCAACAATGCGGGGAAAGGCAAATTTTTTTTTCATCCAAATACAATTATTTGCCTCGGGAGAATCAAATACAAGATGGAGCTTAAATTTGTTATTTTACTCTACGTTTCGATACACTCGGTTGTTCACCTGATTATCGAATCATTTTGTCCATGCGCGTTTCATTAAATAATGACCTGACCAGATCGGTCTAGCTCTATATTGTAACATAAACGTGTACATACGTTTTGTACCCTTTGCAAAAGTGAAATATTGTGTCTTTTGCACGACAAATTCCCGGAGGAAACGTGACCTTTATTTAGGCTACTATCTTAATCTGTACATTAAAGTTTAAAAAATAAATACACTTCACGCCTTTTAATCCCAAAGCGGGGTAGGCAGAGGCATTTGCTTAGTAAGCAAATGCCCACGGTTCACCAAGCGTATTT
>SJJU01007491.1:0-10621 GCA_012932125.1 Conopomorpha cramerella
GTTTCTTTACCCTCATTTATTATTGCTTACACTTTTATATTCCAAAGCGTTGAGTACAGATTGCATAAAAAGTGCATTCTGATAATTTACCTTTGGGAAATAGACAATACTCATCACTATTATTGTTAGAATAAATGTACTTTCTCTTAACATTGTGATGACTACTTACATTCATTGAAAGATCAATTTTTTTCCATCCCTTTTTACCACAATTTTAATAGTTCTAATATAAATTATTATTTGTTGTTTAGGTGTATGACTCTGGCACCATCTTTGCCCCGGCCATCCTGGACATCAAGCCCGAGGATCTCCGTGCCAAGTTCCAGGCTGGAGTGGCCAATGTGGCTGCTCTGTCTCTGGCCATTGGCTACCCCACTCTGGCTTCTGCTCCTCACTCGTTGGCCAACGGTTTCAAGAACCTGCTGGCCATCGCCGCCGTCACCGACGTCGAGTTCAAGGAGGCCACAACTATCAAGGAGTTCATCAAGGTTGGTGTACTTTACTGGTTACAAAACTAGATGACCCAATACATTGTTTGGTATGTTTCCCCCTGCTATTATATTATACACATAAACCTTCCTCTAAAATCAACCTGTCTGTTAACCCTCTACCAGGCAGTGGGAATATAGATCCCACTTAATTTTAAACCCAAATCCGTTGAAATACAGTCTAAAATCAATGAATTTCAAACAAACCTTCTGTCCGTTAAAGGGTTAAAGAAAACTGCATCAAATCAATTTCCTAATTTTAAAGATTTAAGCATACTTAGGGACAAACAGTGGAGTATGACTTTATGCTATATATTAATTTAGTGTTGCCAAAGTGCCTATTTCTAAAATTGTGTTAATTCCAGGACCCCTCGAAGTTCGTTGCCGCCGCTCCGGCCGCCGCAGCCGCCGCCCCGGCTGCTGAGAAGAAGGAGGAGAAGAAGGTGGAAGAGGAGCCAGAGTCTGACGACGATATGGGCTTCGGTCTGTTCGACTAAACGTGCTGCCGCCGCCGTCGCCGCGTGACCACGCCGCCGGGTAGGACAACCCAATGGCGGCTGAACAACGCTGCAACGTTATAGGCGAATAAAGCCACATTGAAATAAAACGTACTTTTTAATATGAAAATGGGGTCTGGGCGGGTTCCTCTTCAGGTTAAAATACTATTTTGGTAGTTAAGAGGTATAGGATGTATTTCGTTTTATTCTTTTGAGTTTTCTACTGAAGCTGGAAGAAAAGGTATAGGGTGAACTAACGTAACGTAACTATTCCGTGTACTGTAGGTAGACAAAATACCAACTACCTCCATCATTTTTAATTTCTGGTTTTCGTAGTGTCGTGTAAAATTATAAAACTGCGTCCATGCGTGTCGTGTAAGATTAATAACACTTTCTGATAGATTTCGGGCTTAAAACTGTCATACTTTCCAAAGTTTGTTAAGACAGTTCTTAGATCGAAAATCTGTCAGAAAAACGTAGAAAATTCCTCATTAAACCGAAGTTTCTACTGAAACTGGGTATACCGTATTTGACATACAACTGACAAGGTGCAACTGGGGATTAGTTAATTAATCGTTAGTAGGACCTAGTAGACTCCTAGTTTTGGGTTGATCTTCTTCCTGAGTTTAGCAAGTCTTACTTACCCCAAAGTAGTAGACCGAAGTACCATTCGTTTCAACTTAGGGCGAATTTTCATGTACATTTCAACCACGCGGCCAACTGCTCTGATAGGAAAGATCTTTTTCCAGGGGTTAGTAAAGATTTGTTAGAAAACATAATCCCGAAGAAGAATTTTCGCGATTTTACCCTATCCTAGGTGTTTTCTGTCAACACAATACTTTACTCTTTTCTATTTGTCTTGAAAATAATATGCTTACTTAAACCCTTAATCAGGTCAGGATAAGTCTTTTTCTGATAGATTTTGGACTCGATTGACGTTTGTTATCACAAAAACCCGGGTGATGTTTATCATAAAATCTAACTTTTCAGTACAATGTGAAATTATTGTTTAAATAGGTACATTAATTATGTGTAGTAGTGTTACATAAGTACCTTATGTGATTACTCTCTGATAACTTCTCTGAAATCTTTAGATAATTCCAGTGAAGACATTTAATAAGGTTCAAAGTATGTGTTGCTCAAGTAGGAATATACTAGCCTTTGATTAAGGGTTAAGCAATACCTACACACGTTGGCTCGTTTTTAATTCACAGTCTATATTATTGCACTTTTAAATAGATGTATGGGGCCAGTTATCAATGAGAGTCTAGCATATAATACAGACGACATCACGTCAAGCTTTATATAATCGCGCCTTATGACGCACGCAATAAGTTTGCATTCGCCGTGCTATATAAAGCTTAATGTGCTGTCTTCCGTCGACTTTTATGCTTCGTAATTAAATTCGAGCTGACTGTATTGTCTAATTGCAATTATGTCCAGTTGCAGTTGTGTCCTATTGTACTTGTGTCTTCATGAAATCAAATCCATTCCTGATCGTAGAGGTCCGCGATCTCTGCCTAAGTGCCTACCCCTGTGGGAAACGGGCGCAACGTATTCACATACTGGGAGGCAGTGGATGGGTTTTAAACGCTAAATCTACGAAGGGGAGAAGAAAAACATACCATGTTTCACGTTCAACGCATTTTATTATTTCTTTGGCTTTACCCTAAACCTTACACGCTACCGATACAAGAACTCCGCCCGAGCCTGAACTTTCCACCCTACTTCTCAATAATTTCACGATGAATATAAGTTTTTAAGTAAGTATAGAAGAAAGTTGAAGCTCAGATCACAATGCAGGTATAAAAGATTATCACAATAAACAAGGTACGATATACAAATAGTTTTATGAGGTGGATGAAGTCGCCGTCAGAATCCGCCTTAAATGTATTTAAACCTACGTTTCCACCCGTCAAACATTCAGAAGAAAACTTGTTTGACACATATCCAATTGCGCTGGTTATGTCGTGGTCCACGAATAAAGGACCTAGTCTGCTACACTCTCATAGTCGCATCATAGCGGAAAACGATGTGCATCGCCGTTTCACTACTGATGACAGTGAAATGAAAGTAACAAAATCAGCAATGTACGTCCTTTGGCTCTACGATGCCAGAGTGATGCAACTACGAGCGTGGAGTAGACTTATGCCCCAGATCACTAGAGCCATGTCAAACATTATAACTCAATATTGTTCACCGGGTGTATAGGCGCGAATATAACCAAAGACAAGCTCGAGCTTACCTTCGTTATTTTACTCGACGTTTCGCCGCAGTTGCATGCGTCGTGGTCACGAGTGGACTCACACACCCGGTGAACAATATTGAGTTATAATGTCTGTGCGCGTTTCATTAAAAAATGATCATGTCAAACATGTTTCCTTGTGCACGTGCCGCCTGTGGAAACGCACGGTTAAACAATAAATAATAAGTAGGTAAGTATGGCAAAGCATGTGAATTTGTTTGTTGATTTCTCTTTACACATTCTTCATTGAACAATTATTTATCTTTTATATTAATCTGAGCATGATTTACAAATTTGTGAAATATTTTACTGTTGGTAGCTACCGATTGCTTGACCTATCCATAGTCGTGTGTTTTTACATACAACATTTTGAAACTAGGTTAGGCATAGCCGACAAGTCATCATGATGCCGTGGGAAACATCTGTAAGAATGTACCATATATTCAACAATATTATACTAAATATTTGGATAAAACTCTATTGTATGAGATAAGTAAAAGCATACTGTATTTTTTATTGTTGTTATTATTAATTTCTACGCAAAACTATGTTCCCACAGATATTTCCAACGGCTTTTATTAATCAGGCAGTATGAAATGTTTATAATTGAGACTAGACATTGATATTTAAAAAAACACGTGAATAATAATTGTAATGTAGGTATATGTAAGTACGCAGACCCATACAGCGAATACATCAAAATCTGTGCGTCCAGTTCATGTCCGCGGTGGCGTGCAGCGTTCGTACAACAGCCGCGTACAAGGTTCCTACACAAGAACTGATCTGGTGCCTAGGTTTAAAGAATTGTCGGAAAAGATAAGCAAATCCGCGATTGTCTTACTGAAAGCAGGCGCCATAAGCACTGGTCCATATTAAACGTGGGTAATACTCCGGAAACAGATTCAGATCTTTGAAACCGAAACCGCAAACCTTAAAAGGCTTGTTAAATGATTGCAATCTAGTTTAAGTTTTGAATTGTTTGAAACCACGGATTCGGATCTACCCACGTCTAGTCCATCACAATGTATTAATGTGGTCGTCATGCCCCAGAAGGAGGAGAGTTGGCAACAAAACAGGGACGGATAAAGATAATTTGTATAGAGTCAAGAAAACGTGTGCGTTGAAAAGAGGCAAAAGCAAGTAGACGCGCACGTCTCCAGAGAATAGCCAGTACGCACGAAGGCAGGAGGGCTTGGTGGTGGTGGGATATCCCTTATATATTAGTAGTCCATCTCAGTATGCGACATTATTTGAAAAAACTTGCTTATACATTCTAATCTTTCAATTATCAACAGAAATACACAATCCACAAGTGTAACAGTTTCTACAGGTCTAACGCACAAAAAAGCCGTAAACAAAATAACATACTATGTGTATATGAAACTTATTAAACTATAATAAATGTAAATACAATTAAGCATGACTAATATTAAAAATTTCACATGACGCTATTCTACAATAATGTTAAATTATATTATTATTATTTATAACAAAATTGAGTTTATCCTCCGTAATTCTTTTGACGGAACATTTCCGAGAAATCGAGTGTTAAAAGAACTACAGAATACAAACTCGAATATCTAATTTACTGTATCTATACTGTAAGTTTAATCAGTACTTACATTTATAATTTTGTTAGATTGTATGTTTTAGATGATTACGTGAAGTGGACAAAATCCACACCATGAAACTTAACAAGTTTTAGTGTTCCGTAAGTGTGGAATTTAATGGGGGATAAAACGCGAAGCTCAATGTAGATGGCGCTGCGAACGCTTGACACTTGTACTAAAAATGTCAGTGAGGCTATTTATCAATTTAACTTTTAGTGACAGTCTGTTAACCAAAGGTACTTTTTAGAAACGAAACTAGCGCCATTAGTTCATGAGTCTTCTTTCCCATAGTCTATTTTTTAATTTGAAGGACGAATTTGACAGTTCCTTTACGTATATGATACTTATTATTATGTAAATTAAACATTTAATAAAGATCTTCATATCGTAAAATATACTCTAAATTGATTGCAGCAGATTATAAAATTGTGTGAATGGGGACTGTCAAATTGGTCGGTCGAATAAAAAAATAGACTAAGTTCAATTACATTCCTTGACCCCTATTGCAGTTAGAATATGGCAATGTCTCTGGTTTACCATCTCTTTTGAAAAAAGAGTCACAATACCATTTTCATGACCATTATCAAACCTTAATAGCAGGGCTTAATTAATGTATATTTTATGTACACGATACTTTTTTGCCAAAGTTTTTTCAACCTAATTTGACTATTAATCAAAACGAAACAGAAAAAAACACTGATCACCATTGTATTACTAATACAAAATAAAGAATAAATTTAAACACTCATCAGCTTTTAAAATAAACTAGACAGTTTGTAATGTTGTATTTCTATCTCACTCACATGGTAAGTCATCAGAGAAGGATAGAAATACAAAATACCAGGCTGCCAAGTATATTCTAAAAGCTAATGAAATGCCTTTGAGTTCTGATGATGTCGTCAGTTCCGGATGATAAATGATTCGAGACTATTGTTTAGCTAAGTACCTTCGACTTGATATATTTTCGTTTAACTTTACCTACGTCAAAACATAAGTTCGTATACTGAAACGTGCAGCAAGCACTACTTAGATAAGTGTTATGCTTTGTCTGACTCTAATGGCAAGTGTTGAAAAGAGACAGACACGCGTCAAACATTACTTATGTGTTGATTTCTCTTTCAGGGTATCGCATAGTTTGAACAAAAAGCACCCAATACGAAACATACCGATTTTGTAATTTAAGTTTTTTATTTTTTATAAACTATAATCTAACTTAATTGCAGCAGAGTACAAAATTGTGTGAATTTGAAAGAGGCAGAATACGTCCGGAGAGTTAAAAAATAGACTATAGGTAGGGTAGTGTAGGTTACCCACCCAGAATATTGCAATTTATTATTTACACAAGTAAATTAATTACTGATGATTTGGAAGCTCATGAACTCTCACTCGTTCAATCAATACGCCCACTCGTACCACCGTCCTAGAATATTCATTTGCAGAGTTTGTTAACTCACAATAATGAGGAGTTTTAAAAAAAATCGATCTGTTAAAGATAGGTTGAAAACGAAAGAGATGCAGCTACTTTATTCTATGACCGTTCGCAATTATTCTTCAGTGGGATTTAAAAGCAAAAAAATACTCCTCATTACTGCATTGACATTTCACCTTTAACGTGTGTAAAATGACCCCAAGCAGTCTTAGAAACGGAGACGAAAAAAAATTTTTTTTCGTTTCCCCGCATTGTCGCCATAGTAAAAGTTGTTCATATTGACGAACCCAACAACGTTTCTAAGACCATTGCTCGGGGACCTTGCACACGCAGTATATTTTATTCTACGTCCGACTATCCGCTTACATACAGTATGTCTATGAAGACGTGTAATCGATTGTGGACGAAATGAGTACTTAGTGTAAACATTTTTTTCATATACACACATCAAAAGTGTCTAGGGATCAAGTACATTTTAGAAGATTGCAATCAAGAATATATTTTACAAAAAGTGAGTTCATTTATAATTTATTCAAAATGTGGTGATATGTCATTGATACAGGCATGGGGAAATAGATAGGAGACCAATCCAGAAGATTAGATTACATTTTTTTAGAGCTAAAAATGTTCTAGATCCCTAGACTTTTGATGTGTGTATTTACTTATTTACATGCCACACAGTAATACATCGACTCTACAGGAGAGACATAAAGAGTGTTGATATGATCAAATTTAGTGCAACTATGATATTTAATGACGTTTATTGATCATTGCGTCCATTAAGAAATGTTTGGGAAATGGTCTAGTTGCGCGAACTACCTACTAGAGGGCGCTCGTCTCCATACATTAGATCCGTAGAGCATATCTCGTCGTAGAAATTGCAAGATGTATCTTTTCCACCCTATTTGAGTCAATCGAGTCAATAGAAGCATAAACAAAGCACCTTGAACAATCTCGATATAGTTAAAATTTCATTCACAACACGCATTTAATAGTATTGAAACATGCTTTTATAATATGTTTGTCTTTTGATAGCGCCGTGCGGTGACGGCGAGTAGAATACATGTGTCACCACCCCAACCCAACTTTCCCCTCGCGGGGGTTGTAATAGGCGAACGAGGGAACTCTCCAGAGGACGGGCAGCGCTCTCTGTGAGTTAAGCCATAACACCACTGGGACCGCAAACCCGCCTGCCAAGCGTGGCGATTATTGGCATTCCCCCCTTCCCCCAATTGATCTTGGAAATCATAGCGTGTTCCCAATGGCACTGCTAGAAGGCACAACTAGCAATAATATATGTTAATGATAGTTTCCAATGAGAAAAGTGGGTGAGGTTAGGTTAGAACATCTTAATTTGTTAATTGTGTATTAAGCTGACTTGGTTGGTTAAAATCGAAACCTAGTAAGTCAGTTTTACAAGAAATTTGCTGTTGTTTTTTGTTGTAAAAAATCAGTTGTGCCATGGAGTTGGTTCAGGGGGAAGTACTGGAAATCATTGGGGGAGGCCCTCGGCCAGCAGTGGACACTGATGTTGGTGATGAGCACTATAAATATGAGCAGTACAATAACGAATGAGCAAAACGCTGTCATAATCTAGTCATTAATCGGTCACAAAATGGCGTCAGTGTCACATCATTACATAGTATAAAACAAAGTCGCCTCCCGCTGTCTGTCCCTATGTATGCCTAAATCTTTAAAACTACGCAACGGATTTCGATGCGGTTTTCTTTAGCGAACAGAGTGATTCTTGAGGAAGGTTTATATGTATATAGTAGCAGAGAAACAATGTTAATAATGTAGGTATATTGGCAAAACAACGTTTGCCGGATCAGCTAGTTGTACATATATTACAATGACCAAACCAAGATAACATTGGAGGCAAGACAGGACTCAATTTCTGGTACACATCGGACCTGAGAGTTTGTGAGTTAGTGTCCAAGTTTTCGTGCTGTTATTGTTAGTTGTCACGTGACCAGTTCCCAACTTGCAAGCTGTGTCGTCATCTAGTTCACACACAAGCTTGACAACGGTACACTGCGCGTGTGGTTCCTAACAATATCAGAGCTTAATCAACCAAAAGCGCAATGTACCGGGTATGAGTTTGACGCTTGCGCTTGTTGCAGGTAAATAACAGTTTCTCAAGAACTAATAGTACAGAAATCTTGCTACAGTCAACGTTCCGCCTTCGCTTTCCGCTGTATGTGGCCGTCATAAAGCATGTCAATCAGTATTCTTATACATTCGATCGCATCAATCATCAATATTGAACCGTGTATCATTACAGAGGTGTTCATAATCGTATATGCGTGGGTGCCTGTGTGGCGGGGAGCGCCGCGACGCCGATCTCCCCCTCGTGGTCCCCTGCCCCCTCCTCGGGGTCCTCCGGCGACCCCTCTCCGACCTCCGCGCCCGGGGGGTTGATGGAGTGCTCGGTGGAGGTCAGTAATGGTGGTGGAGCTGAAATTTGTATTTAAAATTAAAGATACAATCATGTATATTTTTTCAAAATTGAGACAAGTGATAGAAGACGTAATAAGAGTGTAGTTTTTCATAAAACTTGAAAATCCATACTAATATTACAAATGCGAAAGTAACTCTGTCTCGCTTTCACGACAAAACTACTGAACATATTATTATATATAGAATGTTTAGAGCCAGAGAATAGGCTAATTGCATGATGCATGATCCGGTCTGTTATAGCGATTCTAACAAGTTTTTAGACATCTGTCTTTTTATCCAACATTTCCAATAAAATTTATGGTCATACCACACATTTATCTACTATATAAAAATAAGTCGGGTTTTCCTCCCTGACGCTATAACTCGAGAACGCAAGAACCGATTTCCACGGTTTTGCATTCGTTGGAAAGGTCTCGGGCTCCGTGAGGTTTATAGCAAAGAAAATTCAGGAAATAATTCAACAGAAGAGCGGGTAAAGAAAAAGAACCCATCTGGTGGCGAAGGGAGTTCGCCGGGTTTGCTAGTACCGTATAAAACTTTGTTAGGCAGTATTATTTATACCTGTGTTCCGGCGGGAACGGGAGCCGCGAGCTCGTCGCGGCCGCTCCGACACGGCGCTGAGGAGGGGCCTCGAGTCCTCCGCTCTGATACACACATAATGATATTCATATGTAGAGCTTCTACTACTGAGAACTAGTGTCTGCAGTAAATGGGAAGGGCTCAAAGAAAGCCACTACAAAAAGGAATCCAATTAAAAAAAAAAAAATAAAAAAAAATAAATACACTTCACGCCTTTAATCCCAAAGCGGGGTAGGCAGAGGCACTTGCTAAAGCAAGTACCCACGGTTCACCGAGCGTATTTAACGCAACGTGACAGGGGGTGAGCCCATCGCCGTTATAGGGTTCACACACCTTGTGGTGTGCGGGTTTCATCACGATGTTGTCCTTCACCGTACGAGCGTTGCGTTGCGTACATAGGCTCTGAAAAAGAGTCCGATTGGTACACGTCCAGTAGCCGGACTCGAACCCGGGACCTCCCGGTTACAAGTCAAGTATCCGACCAACTGGACCACAGACGCTCTAGGAATCCAAACTAGAGAACATATACGAATGAAGTGCATTCAAGTCGCAGGGGACGATATTATATTATGAGGTATCCCGAACGGTGCCGATCAATCTAACAATCATCGTAATTATGTGATGACGTTTTATGACAAACCACTTCAAAATGATAACAAACTTTGTTGGGCCACTGACGTTTTAGCGGAAGGTGCTTTGATAAGAGATAGCAGTATAAAACGAATTAAGTCGACGGACTCTCTTTATTAAGCACTAAATGATGGACACTCAAACCATCAATATGATTGACGCAAACTTTAAAAAAATAACTGAATTTGCGTCTCAACTTTTAGAGCCAAGTCCATATGATATACGACGCGAGATTTTCGCGTTACAGCCTCATAATCATTCAATACTACTTTACATAGGATCTGCGTAAGTTCTTTATTAGCCTTAAAAACATCATCATCAGCCCATATTTGTCCACTGCTGGACATAGGCCTCACCAATTGCACGCCACGCCGTAGAACCGAGGGCGACGACTTCTCATATAAAACGGAGCGTAGGACGCTCTCAGGCAAGACGGACTGATGATATGCGCAAGATGGCTGGCAGAAGTTGTATGCGAAAAGCCGAAAACTGATCACAGTGGCGTGCAATTGGAGAGGCCTATGTCCAGCAGTGGACAATGATGATGATACACATTAATTACACATTAGTTTTTCGCGTTACAGTCTCATAATAATTCACTACCACTTTACATAGGCTCTGCGTAACTTCTTCACGAGCCTTAAAACAAAACAAAAAATACAAGCATAAAATACAATAGAGAA
>SJJU01007492.1:0-17711 GCA_012932125.1 Conopomorpha cramerella
CGAAAATTGCACGACAAATTGACTAAGATGGTGTTCCAAAGTGAAATGACGGCACCTCGCCAAGCCTCGGTCAGACCAACGGTTTCAATGTCCTAAAGTACATACGCGACTTGATCGAACAACAGCTGCTTGCTGCTCAGGCTCATGGGTGCAGCTGTCATAATTTAAATGGAACCAAACGCAGAGCACCAGCTTTAAAACAAAAAATAAACAATCATCCAATTCGGTGCATCCATTCGAAAGTTTTGAAGTAATAATGAAAAAAGCTGTCCAAATGAGAACAATTTTTATTTTCAAGTCAATATCTTAACTGAATCGTACAATAATTTACGATATTTAACCTTTTGACCGCCGGAAAAATAATTTTCCTTTCACGATTTTGAATCCTGCTCTGATAATCATAAACATCAAAATCACTTGTCTAATATGACTGATTTATAAGACATTGGCGGTGAAAAGGTTAAAAAATCTTAAGATCCCCATTAAAAAATCGGTTTCTTTAATGTTTAATCCTTATCAGAAGTATATTTCAATTTTCCGCAACATATTTCTTGGAAAAATTAATAAAATGTAAAACAGCAATCTCTGACGCAAAGAACCTGCGGCCTTTTAGAAAAAGTCCGATTTTCATAATGGAAATTACGAATGAAAAACTTAACGCAGAGCGAAAAGAAAAAATACGGGTAACGTACTTTTTTTCCAATTTCCATATGCAATAATAAAATCGACACCAAAAAAAAAATTAACGATCGTTAATTGCAATCGATATACCGGGTGATTTCGAGGTCATGATCCCAACTAACATTTTCTAGCTCAGAAAGTTATAGCGATTCCAAATATATAGGTATAGTTATTTTTGTGATTGAGCCATTTTTAAAGTTTAAATATATCTTTTTTACCCAACATTTTCAACAAAATGTATGGTCACTGTTGGCTGTAGGCTCATTTTACATACCCACGTTCTTTTTGTATATAGATTTGAATTTGACGTAATTTGTCACTGTTCTGTTATATTTTTCTTGGTGTTTGGTTTTTCGTTTTATCTTTCTGTTTTATTCCTTTTACTCTAAAAAAAATAAAAATAAATACACGCTTTTTAATCCCTAAGCGGGGTAGGCAGAGGCACGTGCTAAGCAAGCGCCCACGGTTCACCAAGCGTATTTAACCCAACGTGACAGGGGGTGAGCCCATCGCCGTTATAGGGTTCACACACCTTGTGGTGTGCGGGTTTCATCACGATGTTGTCCTTCACCGTACGAGCGTTGCGTTGCGTACATAGGCTCTGAAAAAGAGTCCCATTGGTACACGTCCAGTAGCCGGACCAGAACCCGCGACCTCCCGGTTACAAGTCAAGTATCCGACCAACTGGACCACAGACGCTCCTTTTACTCTAATGTGTTAATATATCTTTTCGATACAAACGTCTCATCTCACGGCGGTGGACCTGTGACCCTAACAGTCATACAATCATTTATAACAAAAATAAATACTTTGTTCAGGAAAAGAAGTATACCAATTAAATCGCTGTCATTCGCTGAGTAAATAGAATATTGTTCCAGACCATGACCCCGAAGTCAGCCTGTATGAATAAAACATGCTCGTAGGCATGAAAACTACACCCAGTATTATTCGCTACAAAATGTCATGTCGGAAGATAGAAAAAAAAACGTGATAAATTATTATCATTTTATTTCCATCTGTAAAACAGAGTGTAACTGACTCCGGCAGGTGTATCAACGCTAATAGAAACAGAGTCCGTTGTTTTGTTCCACAAACATGTTACGTAGTAGGTACCTACGTGAAACAATCTAAGTAGACAACAATAGCCATGAGGTAGAAGAATGCAATATTATTTTCCATGGAGCGACCTTGACGACGTAAACTAGGGTCTCGGTAAAAGCTTGCCAAGCTCAATTATCTTGTCAACTCAATTTCAGGAGACGTGTCTTTGGTTAAAATAAATCTCGTTTTTTTATTTGTAAACAGATGGTTAATATCTGCCATAGAAGACTATAAACATAGAAGTACTTAGATATTACACACTTTACGGTATCTTAAGATGGTCTTTCAGTCGCGGGTGAATAGGTACCTAATAAACATGTGTACTCCATCGTAGACCACTTCGCTGCTTAACATCAGGCAGGATGGTGGTCAAACGCTTGTTCATAGTGATAAAAAACAAAACTTTGGAAAACGGTCACCTATCGACATAGACTTAACTTTATTGATGGCAATTGCATAGACTTGGTGGAAGTCTCTTCTTCTTCATCTTAGATTCAATCAAATGCAAATACTTAAAAGACCCTAACCGAAACCGCTGATCTAGAGCCTTGAGACATGGCAAAAATTCTTCATAATTTTCCTGCCCTCATCCCACACTAGGTGGGGTCGGCGCAACACGTTTCTTTTCGCCATTCATCGAAAAAAAAACATACACTTCACGCCTTTAATCCCAACGAGGGGTAGGCAGATGCTAAAGCAAATACCCACGGTTCACCAAGCGTATGTAACCCAACGTGACAGGGGGTGAGCCCATCGCCGTTATAGGGTTCACACACCTTGTGGTGTGCGGGTTTCATCACGATGTTTGTCCTTCACCGTACGAGCGTTGCGTTGCGTACATAGGCTCTGAAAAATAGTCCCATTGGTACACGTCCAGTAGCCGGACTCGAACCCGTGACCTCCCGGTTACAAGTCAAGGGTCCGACCAACTGGACCACAGACGCTCAAAAACGCTTCATCGACTCGGCAAAAATGGCCGCTAAGAAAAAAACTTTTAACAAAATTTCGATTTTCAACTGAAAATACGCCGACAAAACGGTGGGGCGTGCACTATTTAGTATTTTGCATGTATAATGTGTAGGTAAGTAAATCTTGTTGCGGGCAGATTGCCAACGGCCAGTAATTGATATCGTTGCATCTTGTACCTACGCGCGCAATGAATGGGTAAACGACTTATTTATATACTTAGTGGCTATTGAGAACAAACCGATGCTGGGGACATCGTATGTATGTATCTAATTTCAGTAGCAATTACGTAAAACATGCTATAAACACATTGCAATTGAATTGCAATGGTGAATTGTGTGATGTAATTTATTGCAAAAAGAGTTTAGGTATATCAGTGGCGTGCACACCATATAGACAAAAAGACACTGCCTATCTAAATATTGTAGCTTCCCGACCTAATAATAGAGTTATTGCTAGATCATTTTTTCTTGTACTCACGACAGAGGCTAATGAAGGTCCTGTGTTTTGTGGGTGAGTAGATAGGTTACCAATATTTCGTAAAGACAAGTTACCTATACATAGGTGTCAATCCTTGGGGATCACTGCCTACCTTGTCGTAAAGACCAGTGCACGCCACTGATGTATATTATTATTTAGATTTGAGCGTATGTGGTACAGTTGGTCGGATCCATGACTTGTAACCGGGAGGTCGCGGTTTCGACGTATACCAATGGGACTCTTTTTCAGAGCCTGTGTACGCAACGCAACGCTCGTACGGTGAAGGACAACATGGTGATGAAACTCGCACACCACAAGGTGTGTAAATACTATAACGGCGATGGGCCTAAAACGACGCCTGCCGAAACCGGAGTCAACAGCTAAATAGAGCTTTTGACATCTAGACATTGACAGTTCTAGAGAGGAATTAAAGTAAAAGTTCGGTAAAAATATTGGTTTAAAAGCTAGCTAGTACTGTACACTAGCTGCAACGGTGAAGGAACTTCCTGAACTTTAACCGAATTAACAATTTACAGGCAAAACATTATGTACCTGCTTAAATTTTTGTCTCCGTCGCACTTTCACGTTAAAAAGAGACAACAATTAAGTTCTTATTTAAGTAGGCCTTTGGGCGTTATTAGGCGACCGAGGGAACTCTCCAGAGGATGGACAACAGCGACCTCTGTGAGTTAAACCACAACACCACTGCGATCACACCCCGCCTGCCAAGCGTGGCGATTATTGGCATTTCGGGAGGCCCTCGTCCAGCAGTGGACGTCATGTGGCTAATGATTTATTGGTCATTAGTAGGACACACACCTTTTAAGGAGGTTTCATTCATCACGATGTTTCCTGCATCGTATGATCTACGATATTCTGTCAAAAAGAGACCAGTTGAGATACGCCCAACTCAAACTCATCATCATCAGCCAATACTGTTCTACTGCTGGACATAGGCCTCTTCGATTGCAGACTTGCGACAAAGTTGCTGGAAATCTCAAAAAGAGGTGGAAGTGAAAATTTTTTGAATAGATAAATGGTAAGTGTGTACACACATCAAAAGTGTCTAGGGATCAAGTACATTTTATAAGATTGCAATTAAGAATATATTTTACAAAAACTGAATTCATTCATAATTTATACAAAATGTGGTGATTAGTCATTCATACAGCATGGGGAATTAGGTAGGAGACCAATCCAGAAGATTAGATTTGATTGAAATAGAATTAGATTTTTTTTAGAGCTAAGAATGTTCTTGATCCCTAGACACTTTTGATGTGTGTAAATTGATCTCAAACGAATGAGAAAGAGACATGTATAAGGAAGGGTAAGTGAAACAAAGTGTCACTCCAGGGTAAATTTTCTTAAATACGAGGTGAAAAGCACGATGTTTAGCTCCAATTTTCTTTTCTATGGCATTAACCCATTAACGCCCAGAAGAATACTTATTCTTTAATTAATTTTGACTTTTATTACCAAGTAATAGAGTTTAAAATAACTTGTCAGTCTCCGAGTACAGTGGGTGCTAATGGGTTAAAGAAATACTTTGTTTTTAAGTTGCAGAGAACCAGCTACATCTGGTGGTTTTAAATTCACCACTTAAAATTAAGAATAGATATATTATTATCATTTGAACGAAATCGATATTCAAAGTTATAATTGGTATCCCTATTTCCATTCCAAAAATATCCTAACAACAGAAAATGAAAATACATGAAAAAACCGCATGTAAAGTCATTGCGCAGTTCAAAAGATCTAAGTATACGGCCAAGACGGCTGGAGGCGTTCTTGTTACATACTACACTTCACGCCTTTTAATCCCAAAGCGGGGTAGACAGAAGAACTTGATAAGCAAGTGCCCAGGACGTGATAAGGGGTGAGTCCATCGCCTTTACAGGGCTCACACACCTTGTGGTGTCCGGGTTTCATGACGATTTTGTCCTTCACCGTACGAACGTTGAGTTGCGAACATAGGCTCTGAAAAAGAGTCCCATTGGTACACGTGCAGTAGGAAGACATGAATCCGCAATCTCCCAGTCGCAAGTCAATTACCCGACCATCTGGACCACAGACTATGTATTGATATACGATATCAGCATCTGATAATTGAAATGTGCATTGAAATCATAATAATACATTATAAATTATTATGTTTAAAATGTGTTAACAAAACAAACACCACACACAAGCCACAGGAAATTGAAAATGGTCAAAATGATTAAATTTCACCTCCTACGAGTACAATGGGATAGTAAAAGCGCACCAAATTACTGCTGGCTATTAATTAATTGCTTTCAAATTATTCATCGTGTATGAAAATAGAAGTGTCAGATGCCCCGTTGCAATACTCGGAAACCCGTCATATCCAACGGTAGATTCAGATTAGAAATGGCGTGCAATGTGATAATAATATGCATGCTATTTTGGATATTACGCATTAATGCAAAATTGGTATTGGATTAAAATGGGGCTCTCTGTAAAAATAATAGATACGTACTTAGTTCTCTTTTCTTTCCCAATGCCTTTTACACGTTGATATTTTTTAGTATATTCCTTTTAGAGAGCGTCTGTGGTCTAGTTGGTCGGATACTTGACTTGTAACCGGGAGGTCCCGGGTTGAGTCCGGTTACTGGACGTGTACCAATGGGACTCTTTTTCAGAGCCTATGTACGCAACGCAACGCTCGTACGGTGAAGGACAACATCGTGATGAAACCCGCACACCACCACAAGGTGTGTGAACCCTATAACGGCGATGGGCTCACCCCCTGTCACGTTGGGTTAAATACGCTCGGTGAACCGTGGGTACTTGCTTTAGCACGTGCCTCTGCCTACCCCTCTTTGGGATTAAAGGCGTGAAGTGTATATTTTACTCCTTCTACTCCGAATATGTATGTCCACTAGTATGGGCACTGTGCCCACTGAATGGGGAATATTCTTTGACTTTTTTTGACATATTTTCGGGCGGAGAAATGTCATTACTGTCAAACTTTGTTTGGAAAGTATGACAGTTCTCAGCCCGAAAATCATGTAGTCCTCCGATCGTTAACCGATCATGTAGACATCCTATACTTAGGGGTTGATAGGACGTTCATTGTGTCTTCTTCCAACATCTGTTGGATAATGCAATAATACAGAGATAGTTATAGTTAGAATACACATAAACTTCTCGAAATTCATTCCACCCTAATAGCTAAATTCAAATATGGAAATAGTCGGACAAATGCCTAATGGGCGTAAACCTACGCAGAGCTTGCAGTGCGCTAATCTTGACGTTGGTTCTGGCAAAATTTCGGAGTTGAAAACCGGATGAATCCTAAGCAGAGTGCTGCTTGTGCGCGCTCTTCTCCAACCGAATTGTTAATCTATCATCCACTCTAAATACACACATCAAAAGTGTCTAGGGATCAAGTACATTTTAGAAGATTGCAATCAAGAATATATTTTACAAAAAGTGAATTCATTCAAAATTTATTCAAAATGAAATGTGGTGATAAGTCATTGATACAACCATGGGGAATTAGGTAGGAGACCAATCCAGAAGATTAGATTTGATTTAAATATATTAGTTTTTTTAGAGCTCAAAATGTTCTTGATCGCTAGACACTTTTGATGTATGTACAAAGCCTTTACATGTTTCCTGTTTTTTTCTGGGAGCTTAGGAATAAAATGATTCCAGATACTTTTCCCCATGAACGGCTCTAAAAGGAATAAATTGACTATTATCATTTTAGCCAATTGTCACCAAAAAGAAAAAAGTATGGAGGATTCAAAAAGCGTACTTTCGCTTCAAGTTAAACCCTGATGAAAAGTTTACTTTTACAACTGGTATTCATTTACGTTTACTTTTGTTGATTTTTTATCATTAAGAACAAGCGTTTGACCACCATCCTGCCTGATGTTAAGCAGCAAAGTGGTCTACGATGGAGCACACTTGTTCATTAGGTACCTATTCACCCGCGACTTGAAGACCTTCAGACTGTACTGCGCAGGAAACACTCCGGCAAACCGTTTGGTTCGCATAAATGTTAAATCCACCTGCTATGGATGACGTTTTGCCGTTCTCCTGTTTTGAAGTCATAAATGTTATATATGTATGTTATAGCGCTTATAAAGATGAAATAAAGAAATTTTGACTTTAACTTTAGCTTAGGACAAAAAAAAAACTAAGAACCATAGTGAGTAAGAGTAATGAATCCAGTAATGCACATCGTTGGCGCTCCGGCGCGACGCCAGATCGACACAACAACGAGAGGGTAATAGACTTGACGATTAATTTCCAGTTGTCCTTTTGATGAGTTCCTTTTCAGAACAAAAAAGTGTGATTGTTTTCTTCAGAAAGGAACTGCTAAAAGAACTAGGAAGAGAACGGGGAAGTCCCTTGCTTCTCCGGAAGCCGGTACTGGCAAGGATCCCTTGCCATTAGATATGTTGAAACGCAGTAATCATATAATGGTAATATGTCAAATACACACATCAGAAGTGTCAAGTGGCATCAAGAACATTATTAGCTAAAAAAATCTAATTTATTGAAATAAAATATAATCTTCTAGTTTGGTCTCCTACCTAATTCCCCATGCCTGTATCAATGACTTATCACCACATTTTGAATAAATTGTGAATGAATTCAGTTTTTGTAAAATATATTCTTGATTGCAATCGTCTAAAATGTACTTGATACCTAGACACTTTTGATGCGTGTATGTCAAACTACAGGGAATAGTCTAGGTCTTGGGTCCCAGGTCGTGTGCGCCGCTTTTGTCAGTGCCTGTACCAAGCCGTCCAGCTCGTTCGCGCTTCGCCGGTCCATCGGGCGGCTCACTCAACAGCTACCCAGCCCAATGTCGTGACATATCTAAAATAACTCTTCTTTGACAGGACAGCGAATGTAATCAATTGGCCAACCGCCAATGTACAGGTGAGCCATTTGGCGTTCACGAACTAAAATACCATCAATCACACCAATGTTCTTTGACCTCCGTGAGACAATATAATACTAGGCGCGTTCAGATGTTTATTTTTACATTCACTCGAATTGGCATATAATTGAATAACAATGGCTGGGTGCCTTACGTAAGTATAAAATAGATTGGGCGTGATGCAACCGGTGGGTAATGGATTTTTTTTCGCACTTGACCCCTATGATTGGGGGAGCATCAACGTCAGTCTTTTTTGGATTTGAAATGCTTACTGCAGAATATTAAGATGCTTTTAACTGCATAAATGAATTATCAGACACTGAGAAGAGAAATGAAAAATTAAATATTGTACGTGTGATTTGTCTTTTATTTTTAGGGTTCCTTAAGTAGACATGGGAAATATTTAACACTACAATATTTTTTAAAGACCATTATTTATGGTAAAACACTTAACGTGATTTAACGTAAATTTAAGGAGTTAAGAATGACAATATAGAAAGTACTGAATAAACCCAATAATTCAACAATTCCAACCCCCTAGCAAAGCGTTTTTTTTTAAACACAATGAAAAAGCGTATGAGCACCATCCTGCCTGATGCTAAGCAGCGATGTGATCTACAATGGAGCACACTAGTTCATTGGGTACCTATTTACCCCAGTGACTTAAAAACCTTCAGACTGTACTGCACAGGAAACACAGACACCGGCAAATAATTATACATCCACTTTATAATCGCACTATGAAATAGACGCAAACCGTTTCTTGTATGCACTCCAAGAAAGATATGACAAGACATACCAGGCACTGCGATTGGTTGAAACAAGCTCAGTCGTACGATGTGTGACATAGCAGCCAATCACAGCGCGTATTTGTTTTATATCTTGTCTTTCTTGACTCGAGTGCTAGGCTTTTTTTATCGTGCGGAGTTTCGTTATGGATACTCCACCACTTGCGGGGACAACGGCGGAGTTAGCAAATCGTATATTCGGCTCCTACGACATGCCAGGAAGAAAGGTACCAAATGCATTATAGTCACATCTTGGATCAGCGTTTTTACGTTTCATATTCACATATACACACAAATATAATAATAATAATATTTGCCGGGACATTTTTACACACCGTCACCTAAGCCTAAACTAGAATACCCTGTGTTATAGGTGCCAGAGACTGATATACTTATGTACATACTTTTAAAAATCTAAATAAACTAAAAGTATAATTAATTCACTATATTGCATTACAATATCTACATAAACTTGTGAATATTATACAGTGGCGTGCACTGGCTTTTACGACAAGGTAGGCAGTAATCCCCAAGGGTAGACACCGATGTATAGGTAACTTGTCTTTACGAAATATAGGTACCTACCTATCTACTCACCCACAAAACACGGGTCCTTCGTTAGCCTATGTCGTGAGTACAACAAACAAAGATCTAGCAATAACTATATTATTAGGTCGGGTAGCCAAAATACTAAGGTAAGCAGTGTCTTTTTGTCTATATGGTGTGTACGCCACTGATATTATACCACACTACGACACAATTACATAGTACAAAACATAGTCGTCTCCCGCTTTCTTTCCCTATGTATGCTTAGATCTTCAAAATCACGCAACGAATTTTGATGATGTTTTCTTAAGTACATAGAGATATTCATGAATAAGGTTTGTGTACTCGTCTAATACATACAAAATACAGTAGAGAAAACCTGACAACTCATGCTAAACGGGGCGAGACTAGGGAGTAATACCTACTTCTCAGAAAAGTTACTACAGAACCAAACAAACTCGTGGCTCGACGCGCTCTTGACCGGTTATTTTTTTCTTTAAGATAATTTCTCTAACACTTTGGCTAAACTATTGTCATGTCCCACTAATAACTCGGTACAAGAAGCGTTGAAATAAATGGAATGCTTGATCGGTTGCGCCAAAGCGAATGCTTTCTACTGACGATGGACGTCTTCTAAAAAAAATATCACTAGTTGTGCCAATATTTACTTCATGTACCTATTACTCCTGTCCCATGCTGGTCTGGGATGTGAATAGAATGTAAAACATCAACACACATCAAAAGTGTCTAGGGATCAAGTACATTTTAGAAGATTGGAATCAAGAATATATTTTACAAAAACTGAATACATTCATAATTTATTCAAAGCTTGGTTATAAGTCATTGATACAGGCATGGGGAATTAGGTAGGATACCAATCCAGAAGAATAGATTTGATTTGAATAAATTAGATTTTTTTTTAGAGCGTCTGTAGTCCAGTTGGTCGGATACTTGACTTGTAACCGGGAGGTCGCGGGTTCGAGTCCGGCTACTGGACGTGTACCAATGGAACTATTTTTCAGAGCCTATGTACGCAACGCAACGCTCGTACGGTGAAGGACAACATCGTGATGAAACCCGCACACCACAAGGTTTGTGAACCCTATAACCGCGATGGGCTCACTCCCTGTCACGTTGGGTTAAATACGCTTGGTGAACCGTGGGTATTTGCTTAAATGAGTGCATCATTAAGTAAGTGCCTCTGCCTACCCCGCTATGGGACTTCAAGGCGTGAAGTGTATTTTTTTTTAGAGCTAAAAATGTTCTTGATCCGTAGACACTTTTGATGTGTGTATTTCGTCATCGTTGTAAGTGCTATTACATACAGATATACAGTAGAATAACACAAAGCTTGATGAAAGTTATGTTTGATTTTGAAAACTAAAGTAAACGTCCCCGTTTATTCAGGCTGTGTGTAAGAAACTTGTAACTGAAATTTTGAACTAAAATATGTAAGTATTTTACTAAATACTTTACTAAATTAAATACATTTATTTTTTCTTCTAAATACATACTTCTATAAATAAAACACCCAGACACATCCAACAAGCACCTAAAAGCTGATCACCTATGTACCTGTCAGCGGAGGGAATAGAATCTACGACCCAACGGAATAGAGGCAGACATGCTAACCACTACACCAACTTGCCTGTCAAAAATTATGATTCGAATTATGATAATTAAATATGTGTGTGTTTTAGCTTAGCAATGTATTCGTTTAGATTTTTTTCGAACAATCGTTTGACCACCATCCTGCCTGATGTTACATGTAGCTGTAGATGATGTAGCAGCGATGTGGTCTTCGATGGAGCACACTTGCTCATTAGGTACCTATTCTCCCCAGTGACTTGAAGACCTTCAGACTGTACTGCGATAGGTATAAAAGATTCGCGACGTATGCAGGGCGATAACAATGCATACCGACAAAATGCACTGAGCTTCTTAGCGTTTACCTTGATGTTCGGTCGCGCAATCTATTTTCGTTACTTCTCAAAACAATTACTACGATCTTTCGCCGATTCGGTAATAGTCGGCAGAGACAAGTACAAATTGCTTCGTACCTTGTACTGTATTCTGCTCTTCGGTACGAATGCAGTTCCTCGGAGGACATATAGCTGTCTCTATCATTCCACGTCGTCGTGAGCGAGAGACGAAGACAAGAACACAAATCGAAACGGAATATTGAACCACTGTTAGTTCTCTGGCATTGACTTAACGGCCAGTATAATAATGACCTCCCTAGACTAACATAGTCTTGGAATGTAGAGTTCTACGTAAACTGGTAGCCACCCGTAGGTACATTGTCAACGACTACACAGTACATACACACCACATTTCTCAAGCACTGTAAATAATGTTCTTGTAAGAAACATAAAAAGTCAGCAATAAATTTCTTCGTATACGAGCACAGCAGGAATTGTACAACGGAATATAAATTTATATATGGACACTTTTCAACGTATTCAACAGGACTTTCACCGGATGTTAAGGTTGAAATTGCCTTGTTTACTTTGAGTGCAGATGGTCAGTACACACAGAGGCAGTATAACATGCACCATGTTCTTTGGCCGAAAAAAAAATGAGTGCATCATTTATATGGGTGAAGCTTGTTGAACTGTGGGCATTTCCTTTCCATATATTTATTCTATTTTATTTCTTTTTAAGAGAACTTTATATAAGCTAGCTAATCTTTATTTGTTTCAAGTCACTCATGAGTGCTAAAAAAACAAGAACTAGCAGAGCTGTCACGGCAAACAATTGTTTAGCCACAGGCCTTTGTCCATGGTTTATTAGAATAAATACAGTCGATAGGAGCAAACATTTTATTTATACACCTTTTAAACCTTCTCAGGACTTACACAAATAATTCAATACTAAATGTAACCCAATCGGACCCGTACTCGAGTTTTAGCGAAACTCACGATTACGTTTTGGTTTAGCTTACGCTCGAGTTTAGTCGAGTTCAAAAATTACCATAATACCGTTTGTCTGAGAAGAGTAATTTTAGTTTGTTTGTTTACGAGAATACGCTTTGACGATTCAAAGCCGTTTGACGTACTATTGAAATTCGATAGTAACAGGAGAACGATAGTAACAAGAGAGTTTGGACTAAGTTGAGCCCTTTTTAGTATCGACGAAAATACGAGAATTGCACTACAGAAATTAATCTTCTTCTATCTATACTATAATAAAACTGTTTCAAAACCATATATTTATTATTCTTACGAGAAAACCAGTGGATTATATCAAGTTGCCGTTACAGAAGCCGAATTTCATATGCTTGTTTGTCCGTTTGCCCGCGAATCACGTCTAAACGGCTGGACGGATTTGGTTGATATTTAGCACGCAGATACCTTATACACTGGAATAACATTTAGGCTATTTTTTATCCCGGAATTTATAAAATATATTTTTCCTCTTATTTCTATACCGTCTTTAGTTTAATTACTATGTGGGATCCAAGACAGAAGCCCAGGGATCTTACCCATTCATCATTGATTGAGTTCTGGTCTATTCTGGATACCGCTGTAGATCCTGGCTGTAACAGGAATCACAGTGGTAGAAAAGTGTGAATATCGGGGATGAAAAAAAAATTCGCCATTCAAAATCGCTTCCTATGATAATCTTTCGGTACAGTTGCGAAATCATTACCAGGAGCTGGTAAATCATATGCAGGGCAGCAGCACTCCTTCGTCTTCGTTGCATCATATCCTTTGAAATCAACAGCTGGATCCGATACATAGCTCATACCCACAGCTCCATTTCTGCGATTTTCGGCAGCAGAGTGACGAGCAATATCCTTGTTCTCTTCCACAACTTTATTCTTGAACATCTCTATTTGCACGTCGTCGAAGACACCGCGCATCCTTAGTATTGTCAAGACGTCGGCGTAGGAGTCTATCGGGCATTCTTTAAAGAGAGGAGATAGGAAGATATAGTAACACAATTACAATGGGGAATTTTCCGGGCTTTTGTTTCTCTTAGTTATGAAAGATGGCGCTAGCTGTATTAAGGGGGATTAATGTCAACGACATGACTTACGTCGAGCTGTCATTATTGAAAGGTGGCAATTATTTTTTTGACAAAGTTTGCAAAAGTTTCTGAAGTTTTGATAACTTACCCAAATAATAAAAAACGTAATGAAATAGAACTGACAAAAGTCACCCTGGACACCGACCAGCGACATCTAAATAATAAATTAATGTTTGGAGTTTGAAAACTGCCCATTTATTAATACATAATTCACGCCTTTTAATCCAAAAGCGGGGTAGGCAGAGGCACTTGGTAAAGCAAATGACTACAGTTCACCAAGCGTATTTAACCCAACGTGACAGGGGTTGAGCCCATCGCCGTTATAGGGTTCACACTCCTTATGGTGTGCGGGTTTGTCCTTCACCATACGAGCGTTGCTTTGCATACATAGACTCTGAAAAAGAGTCCATTGGTACACGTCCATAAGCCGGACTCGAACCCGCGACCTCCCGGTTACAAGTCTAGTATCCGACCAACTCAAAGTTAAAAGTCATTTCTTTTTTATTTCATCGTTATAAGTGCTATAATATACAGATATACAGTAGCATAACACAAAGCTTGATGAACGTCATTTATGACTTTAAAAACAAAAATAATCGGCCCCGGTTCGAATTAATTTCTTTTACTGGCCAGAAGAACCGGGAAGAAACTGGACCACAGATTGCTCGAATCCTTTTATTAAATAATACTATATTTTTCACTTATTCATATTATTTACTAGCTGCCCCCGCGAACTTCGTTCCGCCTTAGAGGGGATACCTAAATTTTCTAAGTTTCCGCGCAATTCTTTATTTTTTTTTTCTGTCATAAGAACCTTCTCCTTCCCTCGGTTCTAAGCTACATCTCTACAAACTTTAAGCTAAATTAGGTCAGCCGTTCTTGAGTTATAAGTGTAGTAACTAACACGACTTTCTCTTATATATAGATAGCCGGTACCCGCGACTTTGTCTGCGTACTTTTAATTTGAATATTAGATATGGATTAAAGGAACGGTATAGATTTGGATATATCATTGAGTGGCAAAAAGTACTCAGGAAAATGTATTGGTCCCTTGTGTCCAAGAGACACAATGACCTAATTAAAATGACAATGATCTAATTTAAAACATTTTTGTATGCAACGTTTGCTGTTTTGTTATTATTTGTTAAAATGTGGAGATTGTTTGGACTCGACACTCGCGAGCAGGCCACGTACAGTTGGCCATGCGAGAAACAGTTTTTCTCTAAATGGACACCTGCTACTTTTAAGTGTTTGCCCTTGCGCTTTGTTAATGGTCATTGCGAAGGCTGGTTTGAGGGGAAACTGGATTCTTTTAAACTGAAAAGGTAAATCTGTAGGGATCATGGGTATGCGGGGAATCAAAACTTCTTGGTTTTGCTGAGAGGTCTCAACAGCTCTTTGAGCTGCGTGACGCTCGGCATCTAAGACCTGGCGAGCTTGGGTCTGCTGTGAAGTCTCAGCAGCTCTTTAAGCCGCGTGACGCTCGGTATCCAAGACTTGGCGAGCTTGGGTTTGCTGAGAGGTCTCAACAGCTCTTTGAGCTGTGTGACGCTCGGCATATAAGACCTGGCGAGCTTGGGTCTGCTGTGAAGTCTCAGCAGCTCTTTGAGCCGCGTGACGCTCGGTATCCAAGACTTGGCGAGCTTGGGTCTGCTGTGAAGGCTCAGCAGCTCTTTGAGCCGCGTGACGCTCGGTATCCAAGACTTGGCGAGCTTGGGTCTGCTGAGAGGTCTGTGCAGCCCCTTGTGCAGCATGACGATCAGCGTCTAAATTATGACGGGTCTGCGTTTGCTCAAAAGTTTCAACAGCCCTTTGAGCTGCGTGACGCTCGGCACCTAAAGTCCGACGGATCTGTGAATCCTCTTCGGATTCCAGTGATCTAGCAAGTTTAGCAGCCCGAGCTCTGCTAGAGCTATTAGCTAAATTGGACTTTCGTTTGCGAGACATCGTAAAAAACAAAAATAAAATGAATCGAACAAAACAGATATACAGATTGAGATTTGTTATCAAATAAAAACCTCTAATAACCACCTACGTGGTAAAAATTTACGCTCGCACGACGATGTGTATAAGTCACGTTTAAATTGAAAAATAAAGAAACTAAGAAATTAAATTACCAATACATACTTATTTACTACCAATGCATAAAAATAGTAGGAGGTAAGTAGGTTAGTTTAATTTTACACCTACTACGACCTATTAGATTAATTAAAAAAGGGAAATAAAAGCAAATCGGTTTTTTTAAAGCAACGGAAACTATCTTACCTACTATAACTATAAACTAATAATACTATTAACTATGAACTAAAAGATCCCGAAAAATTAAGCATGTACAAAATTAATTTATAGGACCTAACTAATAAAAAATACTACCTACTTAAAAAAATACGAAACAATAAAATAATTTTACTGGATCGAAAAAAGTACCTAAATCTTTGTAGCGCAAATTTCTCTAATCGTCTCTAAAGCGTCCGACAACGTCGTCTGCCCTCACGTATCTGCCCGTTCGGGTAGGCATAGTTATGTAGATTCGTGCGCTCCCCCACCACACGACAGCGCCGTTGCCGGCCGCCACACTTCGGCCAACTTCGGCGAATGTGCGCGACGACGACCGACGACCAATGACAGCGGCGGTGATGCAGAGTATTCGTTAAAATCATTTTTTACTTCAAAGCCAATTTTTTTTAACTTGATACACCCAAAACTTCTAAATATCATGTTCCTAGGTTCAGTGCTTAAGATTTTGCATACAAAAAGTATGGTTTCGTAGTTCCCGTTCCGAATCAGTTCCGTTCCGTTCGAATTTCGGAATTCCGTTTGTAGAAAAACTCTGCACAACCTAAGAGACCTATGTACCAAGTCTCATGGTTTTATCTTAAAAATGACGAACACCCATACAAACTTTTAACCCCTATTTCACCCCCACACTGGTAAAAAAGTAAAAATGCTAAAACAAACGATTTTTGTATCTTATTTAGTGCTTAAATACAAAATGTAATGTTTATATCTTCAAAAATTACGAACTTCATACAAACTTTCAACCTTTATTTCATCCCCTCAGAGTTCGAAATTTCAAAAACGCTAGAACAAATGTTTTATTATTTCTTATCAAGTGCTTAAATATAAAGTTTCATGGTTTTATCTTTGAAAATTAAGAAATCCCATACAAACTTCCATCCCCCTTTTCAACCCCTTACCACCCCTATTTTGCAATAAAAAGTAGCCGATGTTCTATCTCAGGGTCTAAAGATTGTCTGTGCCAAATTTCATTAAAATCGGTTGAGAGGTTTAAGCGGGAAAGCGTAACAGACAGACAGACAGACAGAGTCACTTTCGCATTTATAATATTAGTAAGGATTTATTTCAAGTCACTCATCAGTGCTGATAGAATACTAGCGTCACGACCAACTGTGGCATTATGCTAAGCCGGTGCGGCAATTTCGCTGACAGACTCAGGAACGGTAGACGGAATGCTTAATTTCAAATGCATTGTATGACTGTAATTTATTGTACTAAATTGGTTGTTTGTGTGTAGGTACATCAGTGGCGAAGCTACCATACAACACGATTCCTATCGGCTTACTTTGTGTGACCTTATCTACTAGGTAGCTTTGTCTCTTTTGATACTTATCAATATTGACTCTTTCACGGACAGTAAACGCCTATAAACGTCATAACAATAAGACATATGTGGTATATGTAAGCATTGTAGTACCTGGAGGTTCACTGGCTCGCCAACACACGCGTCACAACTAGGGAAATGTATCGGTTAAGATTTGCCTACTAGCTTCAGGTTTCGGCTTATCTTTTGAAACTCGCTAAGCTTCGCCACTGGTGTACGTGTCTAAGCTTAAAAGTATAGGTTAAATCTTATCACACCAACCATGAAGCGAAGAAGAGGCATGTGCTTGGTGAGAATGTATCCAATAGTTTGTTTGTCGAGCGTTCCCTTCTATGCTCAGCAGTATTTTCGATGATCTAAATTGTCTTAGCCGTGTGGTGACGGCGAATAGAATACATGTGTCACCACCCCAGCCCAACGTTTCCCGTCATGGGGGTCGTAAGAGGCGACCGAGGGAGCTCTCCAGAGGACGGGCAGCAGCGCTCTCTGTGAGTTAACCACAACACCACTGCGATCGCCAACCCGCCTGCCAAGCGTGGCGATTACTGGCATTTCACCCCAAATGACGGATCTCATT
>SJJU01007493.1:0-14429 GCA_012932125.1 Conopomorpha cramerella
TTAAGCAGCGATGTGGTCTATGATGGAACATACCTGTTCACTAGGTACCTATTTATGGCAGTACTACATCAATATGCAGTTAAGGGATCAATAAGTTACTCTAGTTCGATTAATGAATGTTGTTAAGCTTTTGACCAATATGTAACTACTAGTATAATATGCACAAAGAAATTAAACAATGTGCTTTTTATTATGTGTAGTGTGTAGTATTATTTTTATGTATTGCACAAAGCAATTGATAAATGTAGTTCAAATATTACTAATTTTATTTTATATGTCCATACTATGATCACTTTCACGGCGACCATGTTTTGTGAAAATAGTCTAGTAACGGAGTCGTTGTCCGGAACACGGAAATTGAGGGATAATTTTGTGCTAAGTTAATAAAAAAACTCCGTTTAAAAAAAACTATTACATTGTATTGGTTACAGTACACAAGTGTTTACAGTCGATCAATAAATACACTTCCTGTTTAACTAAAACATGTAGAATTGTTATATTGAAAGAAGTACGGGCGGATAGTAAGAGAACGTCGGGAAAACAACGAAGGTAAGCTGAATGCTTATCTTTGGTTAATTTTCGCGCTATAATAGCCGCTTTAAACTTTTAAGATCATTGAGAGAAGTAAACAATGAATCATAATGTTTGATGTTGTTTATCAATTTCAAGTTGCTAGACAAGATTAGTCGTTGACTGTACATACAAGAGATAGTGCGATCCAAGTGGTGGGGTATTCACTAATTATATTTATAACGAAATCATAGTCACCCTAGCATTAACTAAATTGTAGGGTGACTATTCTTCGTTATGCTTACACAAAATAAAGTATTAATTAGATGTGTCGAATGAAGTGCTTCCGGATGACTGTCTTCGAAACTACTCTACTAATAATATGATAAGAAAACAATGAATTTAAATAATATAATATTTCCGATATAATATTGTGACACCCATTTTGAGAAATATTGTATACAGGTCGGCTACATGAAGCTAGTACTGTATTCCCAATGATGTAAAAATGTAATGGGGAATTTTCTATGACGTTTTACTGACATTTTTTCGAGCTTGAGAACTGTCAATACTGTCATACTTTCCAAACAACGTTTTAATGACAGTTCTCTGCCCGAAAATCTGTCGAAAACGTCTAAGAAAATTCCCCATTGTACTCTATGTCCGATATTTTGAAATCAACTGGGGTGGGTCCCATTTTATCTATAGAACATGACGTTCTTGAACGACATGTGTTTGTTCGTCCTTTTCGTTCTGTAGGAAAAGAGAGAGAAGCTTGTTCTATGGAACAAATGGGACCGACCCATTAACTGCACGCGTTACTTACAATATTGGGTGTTGGTTAACTGCTGTACATACAGTTGCTAGAACGTGGCCTGGCGCACTGCCGTGCGCTCATATCTGTTCCATGTACTGGCTTCGTTTAAGGGCCCCGTAGTGTTTATTTACCTTTATAACTCAATGGTAAGTCACTGCCATACTTACACCAAAAAAATACATAGACCTGAGGGTCTAATAAGGTTCTTGAAAGAGGATTTGCTTTCTTTCGTGTCATTTATCTGTTCTGTTCGTCCTTGTACTTGACTTCTTAGGTCGGCGCTAATTTAGCATAGTTTAATGGCTTTTGGAATACTTGACACACGTGTTATTTTGTATTTCTATATTACTCTGTTGGATTACTCAAGGAACGAGGTACAACTATAAAATCAAAGTTTATTCTTAGCTTTTTAACCGCTAACGTATTCTTTCTACATGTGACTCAGGAGACAGATGATTTTGAAGTCTATGGTATATGGAATAGAATGTAAAGTCATATTACAATCTTGCAAAGTACTGACCGTCAAAAGGTTTATTATACTAATGAAGCTTTTTTTTTTAATTTAGTATGCTATTTTCCCAAAAGATGACGCTACGGTGTTCTACGTCGTCTGTCAGTCAAACACTCTTTGACCGAAACGTCTTGCAACAACTTCAATCAATATTAACGCGTTACGTAATGCACACGACGTTTCTCAATCATCAGTCGTTCTGATTGACAATCGACACAGACAACAGTAGTGACCTCTATGTCGTAGAGGAAAACTAGTTTTAAAATGCCTCATTAGCTGGGCTAATATAGTCTTAATGAAGCCATTGTTTAATACGGTGTCTGCTTAGATATGAAGTATAGTTATTACGAGTTGCTTCGCCGTTTATATTGTATACTAAAATTATACATATGTATATTTTGTGACAAATCTCTCTATCATAACAGCCTTTTGTTATAACTAGAAAATGTGGATCTTTTTCGTGGCGTTTAATTGACAGCATTATACTATGTATACACATAAGAAAACCTTAGTTCTAATGGTTCGGTTATTTTATTATTGTGATCGGTGGTTATTTAAGAATGTACCCTGATTGTTGCTTGTATTTTGAGGATATTTCCCTTCCCTTCCTAGATCGTGTTTCTCTGTCCCACTTTTCCTAGAGAAGGAAAAGGACAAACAAACTATTGTTGTTCAATAACGTCCTATTCTGTGGAACAGGTGGGAATTACCGTACTTTCGTATTGTAAATGGTTTATCTTGTGTTATTGTTTGTGTGTTTATTATTATTTAAAATGCAAGTAACAATTTGGTGTTTTCAGGTTCTTCAGAAGGTTCATTTTTCTGTGACACCGAACTAAATTATCCGAACTGCTGAGACTTGATGGAAATAATAAACTGCCATTATAACATCGTGCAAAATTGCCCAATGAATAATATTTATTTGAAGATATATAAAAAAATACTGTGATAATAATGATTATTATCGGTGTTCATTTTATACCTACTCAATATATTAATAATACATAATTGGAATTGGCTAAATATTATTGTATATACCTACATACTGTTAAATAGTTAATGGTACTGCTTTTTCCTATTTGCCCCGGACTTTGAGAATCGATTAACCAATCTCGCTATTTTGAGTAAAGCGAAACTAGCGCCACTTGTTTATAAGTTTTTTTACTATCTCGATAAATTAAAAAAAATGCTTATAAGTAATCAAAATGATAATTCATGAATACCGTTTTTTTTTCAAATAATTGGTTTTCAATATTTCCATAGCTTGACAGTTTGTCTATGGAAGAATTTATGAGATTAGATTTGCGTCAAATGGGAACAGGCGGTTTACGGGTTTTACTTGTATTTTGTACTGTCATAAGATAAGAAGATTCCAAATCTGTGAAGAAAACTGTATCGACTTCAGAACAATAACTAAATCATATGTGGATTAGCAGAAGTACCCTACAACATTATATAGGTACTTCTCTCTCCTTTTTAAGAGTATGTTGTAGTTCGTATGATGAGGGAATGAAACAAAACAATAGTTAACTTTCAACTTAGATGTCAGTTCCAATAAAATGTTGGCATCAATACACATAAATTGTAATAAAAATAAATTTCCCGAAAATAAGTTATGTAGGACTATATATTCAGTGTACCTACTGCATAATATCTAGCAAGTCACGAAAATTTGACGGATGTTTTCATTTCTGTGATTTAATTGTTGTTCTGAGTTGTTGACATAATATGATTGACAATTCATTGATTGACACATTGACGTGGACGTAGGTGTACTTGTGCACGTTTTACCTTTTTTTACGCATACTTCGGCTGTATATTTTACTGTAGTTAGTTTGTGGTGTATATTTATTTGGACTCTTGCAATGTAACACGCAGGGTTAGTGAAGAATTTAATTTATCTGTGGAAAGGTAGCGTAGTTGAACTTCCTTGTTTTTATTTAGTTTAGTAGTTAATGTAGAAGAAACCGCAAGAAGTAATGTTACTAGTTGCGATAGACCTAAATATTGATGATTGATTGATTTATGTATCATGATGTATATGAAACATGCGCCAACTACGTTGAGAGTTTTTCTACACCATCACATGAAAGCATATTCACCATCATTAATATTTTGTCTATTTCCAACCCGTTAAGAAATATCGAATATTTATTATTTGTTGATTAATTTATGTAAGTTTATTTGTTATGTTATATAATTTTGTATTGAACGGAAGAGAAAGTGAAGGGTCGAGCGTTTTACATTTAATTGTTATATTACGTTATGTTTATAACCCTTATTTTGTACTTATTACATTATTATAAGTATAGGATCGCAAATTGTATGTTACTCACAAGGCTCCTTAGTATATATAATTTACACAAATATTATTAGTTTGAGATCAAATCCAAAACCAACTAGGCTTGCATTCTAACTGGGGTTTAGGATAAAGATATAAAAACGAGATAGCGATATGGACGACATGCGGGGGAGTAAAAGAGTAAGATAAAACATTTTCTGTCCCTTACTTATTGCGTAGCAGGGTATTTCTGGATCCAAACTGTGAAATTGGTGGTAATAGTGACAGTTTGGATCCAGAAATATATTAAATACATATATCTTGGTGGAAAAGAGATGCTGAAGATGCTATGCGTATTGCAAGTCTAATGGGGAATTTTCTTTGACGTTTTTCTGACAGATTTTCGGGCGGAGAACTGTCATTACTGTTAAAGTTTGACAGTAATGACAGTTCCCGCCCGAAAACCTGTCAGTGTTTGGTCTGAGTTTGGGATAAACAAAATGGTGGGCGAGTAATAGTATTAAACGGTTCTTAGAGAATTTACTTTATTTCACTTTTGTTACAACTTGTATAAGAATTAGCCTCATTGTATTTGGTAAAATAAAGTATGTATGGAGATTAAAACTTTTTTTTAATAAAACAAAACACTATCCTATTTACCAAAAAGTAAGTTTAGGGACTGCTTTGTCTCGTGAAGGACACGATGGGTCTGCTGTTTCGAGAAGCTGGAATAGATGAACGTTCTGAGACATGAACCAAGCGCTATTCAGGTGAGATTTAAGCTTTGTTTGACTAATGGCAAGTGTCAAAAATAAACAAATCCTTCTCAAACACTGATTTTTCGTTTAGTGTAGTATGGGCAGAATAGCGCTATTCAAATCAATGTATAGCATTTTCACGGCTGAGGAGCCCTGACGCTTTGTGATTTTATCAAGAATTTCGCAGTTTTTCTAGGAATAATATGAGTACGATTTTTAAGATCTTTTGAATAAGATGCCTTAATTCAGAAATGTAACAAACTCTTCACGAGCATAATTTCCATCCTTTATCAATTTTATCCAAAGGAAGAAAACAATACAATCTACTAATGATTACCGATACGTATTGGAATCACTAATGCTATTATAGTCAAACAAATTACCAGAGAGCCCGCAGAGCTGTTTGTCTAATATTTATATCTTCTTCTTATATATAAAAATGAATTGTTGTTCGTTAGTCTTGCTAAAACTCGAGAACGGCCAGATCAGTTTGGCTTATTTTGATCTTGAATTATTCGCGGAAGTCCAGCGAAGGTTTAAAAAGGCGTATTTCATCCAAGAAACGAGATACAAAGGCGACTTCATATGGCAAAACAAAAGTTTGCCGGGACAGCTAGTACACACATCAAAAGTGTCTAGGGATCAAGAACATTTTTAGTCCAAAAAAAATCTAATTTATTTAAAACATAATCTAATCTTCTGGATTGGTCTCCTACCTAATTCCCCATGCCTGAATCAGAATAAATTATGAATGAATTCAGTTTTTGTAAAATATATTCTTGATTGCAATCCTCTAAATTGTACTTGATCCCGATTTTGATGTGTGTATTATATAAAACTCTTAAGTCACAGACTCATCAACACCCGGCCTAAATTCTTGCCCCTGAATTTTGCACAGGGGTTCCTTTTATGATGTTGACATGAAATAAGGAAGGAAATTCCAAAATTCATCCCTTAAGGAGGTACAAAAGGGGGTAGAAGTAAATTTGAGGGGGTTCGGTGGTTAAATAAGTTCCAGCCCATAAGGCAGTCTCGACATACGTATGTATATACGTAATTACATTAATGCATTACATTATACGCAAATGGAAGTGTAAATCGTGTAAATTTTTCTGAATGGCAATATAAAAATCGAGTTGAGTCGATACGCTCGTATCGACCGAGCTCGATTATAAATGTCGAGACTGCAGCTGCAGTTCATGTTCGTTTTAAAACAATAAAACATATTGTTTTATAATGATTCTTTATTAGAAATATACTAAACTAAATATGCTTATACAAAGACTCAATAATATCACATTTCTGATGTGGATATTATCAATCCACGGATAAATTTATTTATACTACATTTAGACTAATATCTATTATAAAATAAGCACCTACCATTCAAATTATTGACCGAGCGCACTTACATTTTTAAATGGTACACTTAGGCTTGAATTATGAAATTTTAAAATTAATAAATAGAAAAAAATAAGCAAGATACAAAAAAAAAAACGAAACCCTACAGATAATGTTTTCAATTATTTAGTTAGAACATAACTTTATAATAGAATATAATTATGTCGTTTAAATAATATGTCAAATTAATCACGAGATTCTAACAAAAATTAAGGTGGTCAGAAGAGAAAAAAAAAACAACAGATAACAAAGGACTCTACAAAACTAAATATGGTTAAAATAACTACAAGCCTGTTTAAGCGGTAGTGACATATTTTTTTTTTGTGCAATAGAGTTTCTAGCGGAACATGGCCGCCAACTGGGATATTGTATTGCAACTTTTACATCATAAACTAGGTACCTACAGAGTGATCTGGAACTACCCTTTCAAACCTAAGTCTACTGTTTTTTGTAGATTAAGTACATTTCAGCAGATTAATGAAAAAAAATCGAACTCCCCATACAAACTTGATGAGCTGATTGTGGTTTTGGTAATTATATTTTTCTTCTTTCGTAGCCTACAGGTACAGTAGATTTCGGTTTAAAAGAGTACCAATTTCCGGAGCAATCTGTATATCATACACAGAACTGGCTAAAGGTGCTATTTTGCGTTCCTTCCCTTTGGCGCCACCGCGATGACACCACTCAGACCAAGTTACAATATTTTTTAATTAAACGCGCACAGACATTATAACTCAATATTGTTCACCGGGTATATAGGCGCGAATATAATCAAAGACGAGTGTGACTCGTGACCAGGACGCATGCAACTGCGTCGAAACGTCGAGTAAAATAACAAAGGTAAGCTCGAGTTTGTCTTTGGTTATATTCGCGCCTATATACCCGGTGAACAATATTGAGTTACAAGTTACAATATTTTCGCATACAAAACGAATACTCCAATAATAAAATTATGAACTATACAGACTAAGGCTCAAGTATTGTCAAGTGTTTACCAAATATGACTTAGCCAGTGGAATTTGACCTAATCATCGTCATTCTGGTGGTTTCAAGTGGAAGGAACGCTATTCTGAAACGTCTGCAACTCCGCTCGTCACATACGTTACGTCGTGTTGTATTTGACACTATCGAGTATCTTGTAACAGGCTGACTGAGGTCACGATGCGGTCTAACTCAGAAAATTATAGCGATTCCAACAGTACCTATAGTTGTTTCATATATTCATCATATATTTGAGTAATTTTCAACTTGTTTAATGGTATCGTTTTTAATCCAACATTTACAACAAAATTTATGGTCACACAAATATTTATAACGAACGAAAAAAATATTTTTTTCGGGAAAAGAGGTTGTCTACTTGTTTTTGATCTGAGGGAAAAGAAGTACATCATTGAAATTGCTATCATTTACTGAGTAAGTAAAACTAAATCTGGATCATGACCCCGAAGTCATTTTGTATAGTGGACACTACAAGCGGTCAGCTGGTCCAATACAGGAATGGCCGTCAGACGTAGACCCGATTTGGCGTCGGACTTTGTTTCAACGAAAAACCGTCTCATGTAATCATGACGATCGAATTGAATTAAGTTTCATAATCGTTATGGTACAAAATTGTTCGTTACGTAGTCAGCCAGTTCAGTGTATCAACACCCTTAAATATGTCGTGTGTATTTTTTTTTAAATTACTCCAACAGTTTACAAGTAAGAATTCGTAGAACATTACATAACAATTTAAATACTATAGGAACAACAATCTTACACTTATGTTGGTAAGTACCTACCTATTATAAATATTTTTTTTGGAAATGGGTAATATTAAAAAAAAAATTAAGCACCAAATTAAGTAAAACGGATATAGATAAGTACCACTCACTCGAGACAGTTATTTTAAATGTATATTTTCTTTAAGAGATAGCTTACTGAATCATGAAATCCCGATGAATTTTTTAATGAATTATGTAATATAAAAATAATTAGAAACCCATTTACGTGGCTCATTTTTTTTGTTGGTACACTTAAAGCGACTTCGATATGATATTATGTCTACACAAAACTGTATCACGACAAATGTTTGTTTTACCACATTCAAGAAAATGTTGCCATGTAAATGTGCCTTAATACCCATTTAACCCTTCAACATACAGCCCATTCAAAATGGAAGAACACAGTGGTTATCAGAATGTTTTTTTGGTAAAATATTAAACTGAACACAATTGAAATCATGGAACAGAAAGTTGCATTTGCCGCCAAAGATGACAGATCGACATTTTGTCTTGGCTTAAGCTCCATTTAAGGCCCCGCACGCGTTGACTGACACCAGGTATCAAACAAATCCCAACTTACGCTTGCGCAACGCGTTTACGTAAACGTCCTCAGATTTTTTTTATCACTGAACAAGCGTTTGACTACCATACTGCCTGATGGTAAGCAGCGGTGTGGTCTACGATGGAGCACACTTGTTCAGTAGGGCATTTCATTAAAATGAGGCCTTATGCTGTTGCTGACTATACGCACAAGTGACGCACATATCACTTGTCCTTTTCTAGCCTCTACCGAGTGACAGACAACAACAATGCATTATTTTTAGCGCCATGTGGAAAATGCATTAATTTATGCCTTATGTAGTAAGTAAAAAAGGATCGAAACGTGCCCATTCTCGTCCCATTGTTACTCTAAAGCTGAATCCACACGACCGACTTTTTGTACGGCCGATTGTCTGACCTACGAAAAATCTGTCATGTGGGATCGGCCTTAAGCATAGGCATAAAATAATTATGAACAATAGCAAAATTTATGTACCTAATGTCGAAGAATTCATCTTTGGCGACAAAATATCATAAGAGCTAACATACATATAAAATATTTATATAAATATTGTATTTGCTGCTTTATGAGGTAACTGTATCCTGGTCAGGATTCAACATCGATTTTTATTGTTTTGTCGACGTGAGCAGTATAAGGTCGGATGTGTCATTGTTACAATATGCCACATCCGACGTTATACTTCTGACGTCGAGATGTTAACACTACTTAATTATATCGGTTTATAAGGCAGGTAACTTATGTTTTATTGGTATGCTACAAAATGTGGTAAGTCCGGTTTTCGAATCCAGTTTGAAACTGAACTATTAAAATAATTGTTAAGGAACTGTACATATATAATATTTTCGATCTATATAAATTAATTCGTAAAAACGCTCTTAGTACTTTATTAACGAGCAATTTTGGGCTAAGATTTGTTTCACGCAGTTTTTTAGATTTAAAAGTCTACCGAGATATGATTGATCTGCATTTTTTAATGAAAATCAACTAACTGTGGACTGAATTTCTATTACAAACGAACGAAAGAAACCTCCTTAGTCAGGTGATGTCTGTCAAAGTTCGTTTAAAAAAGCGAAATTGTTGTATGCACACCGTTAAGCTGTGACTTTACCTAAATGTTTATCGAGAAAAGCGAGAAAACATACTTTTTTCAACCTGCAGTTTTTTTTTGTTAAGGATATTTCATATTCATAGAAGGCAGATTTTAGGCAGGTATCCATAATATAAACAGCTATAATATAACAAAGTCTGGGATTATTATAATAAACTTCAACTTCTGTCTTTGCAGAGCCATGCACATTTGCACTAAAAGTACGTAGGCACGTAATAAAGAACGTCCGAAACGAAATATACTTTTAAATAATAAGCCTACCAAAAACAATTTAATTTTTTGAGTAATTCTTTACTACTTAATTTTACAGCTGCAATTTCTTAAACGCTCCAACATACGTTCCCCAAAAAAAAAAAAATATTCTGGCACATAGCACTAACACAGCCGGCGGTTCCCTTCCAGGAGCACCTACATGAATCGAATCCATACTCATAGGTACAACTAAATTTTATCACATGTCATCTTTGATAACATCAAAATATCCATCAACCTACCTTATCAAAGATATAAGAACACAAGATTTGGAAAAAAAGTAAATGGCGGTGGGAAACTGGGGAAACAATGGCGCTAGTAGTAGCGATTACAACGAACGCATGCACGTGATTGGTTAATAATTGTGGAAATCTAGTAACCGACAAGTTATCATCCAATCGTTTTGGTACAGTCAAGAGTTAATGAGTGCAATAAACGAATTGAATTGAAGTTCTGAGCGATTCACTTCCGATGATTTTCAAACGGATCGGTTAATCCAGACAGATCGGTTGTTCAAAGTTCGTTGAAAATATTGATAGACATTTAAAAAAGCGACGACATGTGTACCTGTGCGTTGACTGTACACTCGCTACTAAGGCCATTATTTTGCTAGTTTCCCACCCCATTAATTGGCATGTCATGTTAACCATTACCGCTCGTTTATTAGATATTTATTACTAAAATGCCGACTAAGGGCAATTTTTCGTTAACTTTTCCTTTTGCTGGTTTTTAGGACCTTTATTTTTATAGTAATATCAATGTATGACAGGGAAATTGTTAAAATACAAAAACTGACGTTTACGTCAATTCGGATTCGACATGATTACGTCATCAATCGAAACCGAAAATGATAACTGACAGTTAACCAATGGTAGTCTAGTTGGAGTGTTCCCCTTTCTCATCGTATGGCAAACGGAAAATAAGTCCCATTGCATCGTTTGACGTGATAGGGCCAACGAAATACACCCATTTGACACCGAAATAGATGTCATCACGGCTTATTCCAATTATCCACCCTAGAAAATCAACCCCAGGGTAGATATTCGGAAAATGCGCGTTCAATTATCCACCCCGCCTTACAATAGAAAATTTAGTTTTTATGATGAGGTGGATTTTTGGACGCGTATTTTCCCACTATCCACCCTGGGGTGGATTTTCTAGGGTGGATATTCGGAATTAGCCGTCATCACCAAAGGGGCGAATTCTTATAAAATATGATTATGTAGAGAAGATTATAAATGCAGAAACAACAATCTAAAAAATAGATTAAGTATCTTTTTATTGCATTCAGTTATACGCGTAATGTTAAGTTTGAGATTATTTTTGTAACTGGTTGACATGGCATCGAACAGTTAAACGGTTGACATGACATCCCGTGGCGTCAGTATCTGTCGCTTACGCATAAAATATACAGGTTTTCGTTGTATCTGCCTACCCCCTCTTTGGAAGACAGGCGTGACTCATTCATATGACTAAACAGAAAGCTTAACGAGACAGGCCTCTTCAATCAAGCCAGATTTAATCGGTAACAGGACGTGGTAAATGTGTTACCGTCTTTTTTTTAATTATTGTTAAGCGACAGTCTTTTGATGTGTACGTCTTTCAAATCTACCCACTACAAGTTGTTTACTCTAAACACTGATCTTATAGATACTACTTTTAACATACGAAGGCTCATTGGTGAAAATTATTTGATAAACTAGTGGTGGGTATATTTTAAAGACGCCTAAAACATTACTACGATTCTTCTATATCAGTAGTCCTCTTGTTCCATATCATCGATGAGGTTTCTCTTCTCTTCTTTGCCAGGTTTTGCGTCGAGCAACGTTGGTCTTATCGTGCTCCGGGGCTCGAAACACGGCTGTGAAACAAAGGAAAAAAGAATAAACATTTGTTTGATTGATTGATGCAGCTGTCAGTCAGCAGTTACCGTGTGTGTATTTGAACCGCTCTGTCAATTGTAACAGGGTACCTTCACCACATTACGTTAAAATATTGTACAACTTTGGGTCAGCCTTTGTAAATAAATACAAATCGAAATGTAAGAAATCTTTTCTATTTTATTATACGAATGTACATATGTGTATATCACAGAATCTTAGTTACAATTAACTCCAGTTAGGAAACATTATTTAAGTATTATTTTTATATTCCTATTTTCTAGACATCTTCAATTACCAGGGTAGGTTACCTACACAGGCAATACAATTAGTTTATCTAACCTATTTTTATCGTGCATTATTATTTTCAGTGCTGAGTTAATAATTCTCTACCTACTTTTGTTAGTAAGCTGCTGCTAAAAAGTACTTCCAAAATCATTAGTCACATTTTTCATCCGAAAAGCAACTTTATTGCTCTTAGACTGAAGTTTCCGATTACCATGCACCGATTTTGTCAGGTAGGTATCTAGGTACGTATAGATAGATACATACAAGGTGCTTATAAAATTACACATTGAATGTATATAAGCATTTTGCGTAGATAATAATGAATTTTTAATATAAACCTTTAGTAATATCTCTTGTCTGTTAATCGAGAAACGGCTCGTTGGAACTATCCCCCTGTGAATATCGAATTGAAAAAAATACTATTTATTTAAATGCCAATAAAAGGTGACAAAATAAAAACGTGTCAGAAACATTATATTTACAATGTTGTGTGATTTTTAATACTTAAGTTAATACTAAGCCGAATGTTTTTGCACTTTATTACAACGGATTATAGTTGATTATTAATAAACCACTAACCACAATAAAAACACAACACATCATTCTGTTAAATTTTACTTTTGTTAGAAAATGGTTGCATGTAGGTGCGTTAGGTAATTTGTCGGAAATGCTAAGTACGTATTATATTGCATATTGTTTGTACCAATAATGCTAATGTAAAAATTAATCATTTATCATTAATTTGATGGGTAATTTGCGTAAATTAAAGATAGATATAGGTCGGCATGAGGACCCGCACTTAAATAGTTAAGTACTGTTTATAATTATTAGCTTTATATTAGTTATGCTATTATCCCGATAAACGAGTATGTGCTTTAGGTCTGACACTTATGAAAAAAGCTGTGCAAAGTAAATTACTACGAGGTTTTAGGCCGTGCCATTAGAAAAAAATAATGTGTTTTTGACGGCTTTTTTCACCACTTCCCCCTCTTAAGTCCGCATGTTATTATTTCTATGTTCTAGTGCGCTTCCAAATATACCCATAAATTGCCATAGCTGAACTGTGTGCCAATGAGAAACCAAACAGACTAAGAATCTTGTTCTCACCATATCGAAAGCCGTATGAGACTATTCGAAAGTTAGTTAGTTTTGAAACGAAACGAAAACAAAAATGGCCGCCTTTCATGTGACATGTGTGGGTAGTTAGCACTCACCGTTTCGCAAATGTTCATGTTGCAACAGTTCTCTATAGTGATCTCGCACTGGTCGGGGCGAGCCGTCAGGGGCGTGACGTTCTTTTTCACGATAATTCTCTTGGTTATTCTGTAAAAATGTAAATTTAACCGTAAGTGGGTAGATGATTAGATTCTTCTTGGAACCGGAAGACAATGTTGGGACTTGGAGGTTATTGTAAAAGACTTATTACTGTTTTCCCTCTATTATATCAGTTTTGTTGTATAAGGTATTTGTCGTATTTAATTAATGTGAATTAAAACACCATTTTTAATTTCCTTCAAACTAGAACTATAACGATCGATTGTTCAACATTAGTAAGTTATCTGTTATTTCCGATTAGTAGTAATAAAAATGCAAAACCTTAATAAAAATGTCAGCTTCCAATCATTAAACACACAAGAACGAGTAGACATGATAAAAAAAATACACTTCACGCCTTTAATCCCAAAGAGGGGTAGGCAGAGGCACTTGCTAAAGCAAGTACCCACGGTTCACCAAGCGTATTTAACCCAACGTGACAGGGGGTGAGCCCATCGCCGTTATAGGGTTCACACACCTTGTGGTGTGCGGTTTCATCACGGTGTTGTCCTTCACCGTACGAGCGTTGCGTTGCGTACATAGGCTCTGAAAAAGAGTCCCATTGGTACAACGTCCAGTAGCCGGACTCGAACCCGGGACCTCCCGGGTTCAAGTCAAGGGTCCGACCAACTGGACCACAGACGCTGTTTACAAGGAAATATGTGCATAATTATTGCTTTAGGATCACTTAAGGATTTTTCTTCGTTACATTATTCTTCGCCTAAAACCAAGAATTGTGCCTTTTCTTCTATTGACGGTAGAACACTCACCTTGGCCGAGGCTTGAACCTCATAGCTTTCGTGGCCAGCACAGCGCTCAGTATGCACAGCAACCCGCTGACAACACCCAGGGTCATGAGTATGGGGTCCCGTACTGGGTCCCATGAGTCGCAGCTGAGGTTGCTGTCGGTCGACTGGAGTAGTGTCAGGTTTGATGCTGTGAAGCTGTTGAAGGACAACACGGTACGTGTGAAAATTAAAAGTT
>SJJU01007494.1:0-10614 GCA_012932125.1 Conopomorpha cramerella
CCCCGGCAAGCTTTGACTTACTGCCCTTACGCTGCATTTCACAAAATCTCGTACCCTCTTCCCTGAGGACCCGAGTCACCTTTTCGAGGTTCTTGTTCACGTCTGCTGTGGTTTCCACGGCAACGAACCGGTTCTCCAAACTTAGCTGGAAAGCTTCGGTTCCCATTATGGTTTGGAGCATGGTTGGTTGGAGCCTGGCTTTCATCAGACGGACACGTTCAGCCTTAAGGTTGATATTCAGAGAGCCTCTGACTAGTGGGTGATCGCTACCGGTATTGAACCTGTTGATCACAGAGACGTCTCTGAATATGTGCTTTTTGTTCGTCATGATGAAATCGATCTCATTTTTAGTCATAGTATCGGGGCTTTGCTAGGTCCACTTCCTTTGGGGCTTTTTCTTAAACCATGAGTTCATCAGAAATAGCCCCTCTCGTTCGAGGAAGTTTACTAGCATTTGCCCCCTATGATTCCTTGTTCCAAATCCATTGGATCCTACTGCCGATTCGTTGCAGTTCTGTACTCCCACTTTAGCGTTAAAGTCCCCCATAACAACGCTGTAATGCGTCTTAGTAGTGGAGTGGAGGGCCCGCGATATATCATCGAACAGGTTCTCCACCTCATCGTCCGGGTGTGTCGAGGTCGGTGCATACACTTGTACCACTTTGAGACTATACCTCTCGGTAAGTTTTTTGACAAGGTATGCTACCCTGTTGGACACACTAGACACTTCCACAACGTTGTTACACAGGGACTTATTCACAAGAAACCCAACGCCGCCTTGGGATTGTTTGTCTCCCTCGCGGAAGTACATTAGGTGGCCCGATTTGAGGGTAATGGTGTCCTCTCCCTCTCTTCGGACTTCGCTTAGCCCCAATATGTGCCACCTAAATTTCCCAAGTTCCACCTCGAGTTGCGCCAGATGCGAGTCAAGCCGTAGCGTGCGTCCGTTGTACGTCGCCAGGGTCAGTTGTTTGTGGTGGCCTCCCATAACCCGGAGATTCTTCGCACCCCCCGCTCCGCCGTTACCGTGGTCGCCACCGTGACCAGGAATAGCGGAGCCGCCGGGAACTGGGGCCGTGGCCTTTTTGTGCTCATTGATTGGAGGTAAATGCCCATAATCGCCACGCTGGGCAGGCGGGTTGGCGATCGCAGTGGTGTGGTGGTTTAACTCACAGAGAGCGCTGCTGCCCGTCCTCTGGAGGGTTTCCTCGGTCGTCTCTTACGACCCCCATAGCGGGAAAAGTTTGGCTGGGGTGGTGACACATGTATTCTATTCGCCGTCAACCACACGGCTAAGCGGCTAGTGGAAGACAGCATTATTACAAACGAAACAGAAATGCCTTTTGAGAGAGCACCACGGGTCATCATCATCATTAGCCCATATTTGTCCACTGCTGGACATAGGTCTCTCCAATTGCACGCCACTGTGATCTCTTTTCGGCTTCTTGCATCCAGCTTCTGCCAGTCATCTTGCGTATATCATCAGTCCACCTTGCCTGAGGGCGTCCTACACTCCGTTTGCCGAGACGCGGTCTCCGCTCGAGAACTCGTTTGCTCCAACGGCCATCGGTGTGAATGCCGGGTGAATGCAGAGAAATAAACCTAACGGAGCTGACGTTGTAACCTACTGCTAAGGTCCTATCAGATATGTATTATTATTCCGATAATACTGTTCAGTCTGTGCCAATTTCATTAAAACAATGTTTTAATGAAACTGGCACAGACATTATAACTCAATGTTGTTCACCGGTTACACTCGTGACCACGACGCATACAACTGCGTCGAAACGTCGAGTAAAATAACAAAGGTGAGCTCAAGCTTGGCTTTGATTATATTCGCGCCGATATACCCGGTGAACAATATTGTTCAGTAAATCGTCTAAAAGCGAACGAAGTGGTAGAACGGTAAGAGCAATCCGCTGGAACCGGCCGTGGCTGGTCGCATTTGAGATGGTGGGGGCTCCCACCTAGCACGGTCTGTGCATTCGGTTACACGCGGACTGTAGTCTCCGACAACCTCCCCATACAAACTTGATCAGCCGTTTGCCATTTTGATAGCTTGGTATGTTTACCGATTTTGGCGTATAACTTCTTTGTTTATGAATCGGATTTTGATGGGTATGTTTTTTCGTTGGAAAGCATAGTCTTATGTCCCAAGGGTGGCCTTATGAAAAGGAAAACAGGATAAGATAATGGCAACCCAAAGGAATCAAGTTAAACCTTCGGAAATCGGTTACGGAGTTTCCTTGTTCGGCGAACGACCTATGGTGTTACCATATGTGTGTAGTAACATGCGTAATGCTTTTGCAAAGATCTGAGACAATTGTCGCGTGTATGTGATAATTTACTCCTTCAATGGTTGGTCTTTAAAAGGATTTATGCCAGTACCAAGCAAGTACCTTATCTGTTATCCAGAGTACAGGGAGTACCAGTTTATAAGCTTGACTATTTATTGTGAAAATTTCCAGGATATTATTGTCAACGTGACAAAAAAATTAAGTCTTCTATAGTATAAGTCTTTAACATTTTTTTAAACCCAGCTAACAAGCGCTTGACCAGGATGGTGGTAGATGTTAAGCAGCGATGTGGTCTACAATGGAGAACATTTGTTTATTAGGTACGAAAAAAAAAACTCTTTTATTACTTTAAGGCCCGTATTCTGAGTCACGAACCAAGCACTATTCAGAAAGTTTAATCCTTTATCTGACTCTAATGTCAAGTGTCAAAAAGAGACAAACGCACCTCAAGCATTAGAAAATATGCATTGATTTTTCTTTCCGAATATGGGCATAAGTCAAGCTTAACTCAGCTCAAGAGGAAGACTTTATATTAAAAGTTCTATAGGTATTATAGCGCGAAGATTAACCAAAGACAAGCATTCAGCTTACCTTCCTTGTTTACCCGACGTTGCGACACAGTTACATGTGTCGTCGTCGCGAGCTGGCTGCTTATCTATGGTTAGTTTTCGCGCTATAATACCCGTTTTAGAACTTTCAATATCATGTCATTGCGCGTTTCCTTAAAATAAAGGAAGACTTTACTTAAGAAAAGTTTACTTAAGAAATTATTACTAATGTTAATACTAACCTATTTTTATACTGATCTACAATTTTAACAGATACCTGTAAATATTATTTTTTTGTCTAAACCTATTTTTTGTTATTATTTACTTTTATATCGCAATGGGCTTACCTGTAATGATGTTAAACATACATACATACACTTCACGCCTGTCTCCCAGAAGGGTAGGCAGAGACTACAGATCTCCATTTGTCACGGTCCTGACATACCCCTTTCGCTTCATCTACATTCATACACCTTTTCATACATGACCTCCGGTTTCGAGTACTTTTCACGCCACCTTCGGTCAGGACATAATGATGTTAAAGTGTGTGTAAATAAATAAATAAATAAAAAAAAGAAAAATAGCCAATACAAAAAACTTAAGCAAGTTTAATTCCGGCAACTCAATAATAAAATACACTCCCGTTTGTTCTTTATATTATTTATTTCAAGTTAATAGGAAATTCTCCTCTGTGTTAGTAAGGTCCCCTGCCTGTCAAAGTGAAATTTGCGTGACATTTTCCCCGTCCACATAAACGCACGTTTAATATACAGGTTGACTATTTTCAGTTACCTTTTTCTTGGAAATATGTCTCTTAGAATAAGTACGAACATAATTGTGACTTTCATGTTTGTTAAGAATTCACGTATGTAGTTACAAATTTGTGTCTTATTTTCGGTACAAAATAGTATTTGTAAAGGTTTGAGTTGAAATTAAAATAGCTACTCAGTTTTGTAGATTGAGGTAATTTTCGTAGTGATGAAATATTTGTCTGTGTATTCTATATTTGTTAGTACCTACCGGAGCTCGTTACAAAGGTACCCTCATAATATGGGAAATCTGAGGACATACATACACTTCACGCCTGTCTCCCAGAGGGGTAGGCAGAGACTACAGATCTCCATTTGTCACGGTTTCGAGTACTTTTCACCCCACTTTCCGCCAGGACATCACCAATATTGTATGACAGGATAAGGAATAGTGTGATAAGAGAAAAATATGAGGACTAATAAATTATTTTTTTAAAGGATTATACAAAGGTACAGAAATCAATACTTATTTTTTTCAACACAATGAACAAGCCTTTTACCACCATCCTGTCTGATGTTAAGCAGCGATGTAGTCTACGATGGAGCACACTTGTTCATTAGGTAATGCTAATTGTGTGTTTACATTAATAAATGCGACAGTCTCAATGTGTGTTTGTTACTTTTTCACCCAAAAACTACCAAACTATTACTTAATGCTACTCTTAACCCTTAAAGCGCGGAAACTAACACGTGACACATTGTGATTTTTTTATTTGAAATATATGATTAAAATCTGATTAGCAAATTTTTCGATGCCCTCTCGTGCCAACGAAAGCGCAAAATGTTTACAGATAGTCGGCGCTCTCCTGCTGCTTGAGCAGTTAATATCTAAAATAAATAACATTGTGTGCAATAAGCTTTTAACCCGTCTTTTCTCGCGTTTATTTAATTATTGTAACATCAACATTGTTCGATATTAAATTTTCATCGTTTCGTATGTATTTCGTTTCTTCATTTACCTAGTATGTTTTCTGTACCCTGTACAATAAAAAGAACATAAATAAATACACTTCACGCCTTTAATCCAATAATTTATCCTGTACAATAATTTAGTAATACAGCATTGAAAATTTACTTTCAGCCGGTCCAGAAAAAGAACAGCCTGTATATAAAAAGCTGTTCCACCGACAGCGTTCTATTGGAAAAAGATATGCGAGCTTCGTGAAAGGAGGATTTGGTATTTACGCTACGCAAAATGTACACATTGTATGACTATTTTATAAGGGAATAATATATAATATCAAGGCCGAACATGAAAGGATTGACAGACATGTTTGTTACGGGAAGGGAATTCCATTTTATTGTAACACCCGCTATAAATATAGGAACATGTAAAGGATGTTTCATTTCCTTTTTTTTTTAGCAAAATATTTCATAGCAGTCTGATGTACCACAGCAGTTGTTATTCGTAGTTTAACCCGAACCCGTTAGAAATTTGGGATAAAATATAGCAGATGTGTTATTCCGATAGATAAGCTACAGTATTGTAAAATCACATTCGAAATCCATTCGGCACTTTTCGTGTGAAACAGTGACAAACATTCGTACACAATACTGAGTTATAATGTGGCGATTATTGGCATTTCCCCCAAATTATCATGGAAATCATTGGGGGAGGCGCTCTTCTATTCATTTTGACAATGTTTATATTATTAAAAGTTTAAAGCGGGTATTATAGCGCGAAGATTAACCAAAGATAAGCATTCAGCTTACCTTCGTTGCCCGACGTTTCGACACAGTTACATGTGCCGTGGTCGCGCGACCACGCTTGCTTATCTTTGGTTAATCATCGCGCTATAATACCCGTTTTAAAAATTTTAATATCATGTCAGTGAGCGTTTCCTTAAAAATGTTTATATATGTTATGACTTTTGTCATTCAATACTTGTGTGTCTTCCAAAATACAGGCGCTAAGCCAATATATAGTTTGCACTGTGTTTATTTTACCCTGCCAAGTGCAACCAATATCCAAAAGCTAAACTATATCGAACTGCTGAACGTACCCGAAAAACAAAGAAAACTTAGATCATTTTTTAATGAAACGCGCACAGACATTATAACTCAATATTGTTTACCGGGTAGGTATATAGGCGTGAATATAATCAAAGACAAGCTCGAGCTTACCTTTCCACTCGTGACCACGACGCATGCAACTGCGTCGAAACGTCGAGTAAAATAACAAAGGTAAGCTCCAGCTTGTCTTTGATTATATTCACGCCTATATACCCGGTAAACAATATTGAGTTATAAAGTAAAATTAATTCACTGTAGCCTAATACATTCACCAATAAATATATATACACTTCACGCCTTTTAATCCCAAAGCGGGGTAGGAAGAGGTACTTACTAAAGCAAATGCCCACAGTTCACCAAGCATATTTAACCTAACGTTACAGAGGGGAGCCCATCGCCGTTAAAGGGTTCACACTCCTTAAGGTGTGCGGGTTTCATCACAATGTTGTCCTTCACCGTACGAGCGTTGCATTGCGTACATAGGCACTGAAAAAGAGTTCCATTGGTTCACGTCCATTAGCCGGGCTCGAACCCGCGACCTCCGGTTACAAGTCAAGTATCCGACCAATTGGACCACAGACGCTCAACTTACTCAACTCTCGCTCACCAATAATTACTCAGGGCTTTACTAATAATGGCGGAATTGCTATTTCCTAGATATACAAAGCTCAACTTAACTTGTTAGTTGTATGTCAAATACCGAATAACCAGTTCAAGTAGACCTGTAATAAACGTTGTATAAGTGACAATTCGTTTATTGGTAAGGGGGTAAATATTTGCTTTAGTGATTTGTTACGAATATTTGATTAGTTGCCCATTACCGTTTCACTCGGAACAATGTGTATTTATCTAACGTGAAAACAATACCGAGGTAAACATTTCAAAGTTAAATAATACCGATTTTTTTTATAAAATATTCGGTAACATTGTACTAACGGTAAATGTTGTACTGCCGTATTAAATTAACGACAAAAACGGGGTGCGGAGATTTATGACGTCGAAAATTAATTTGAATGAAATTTAATTAAAATCGGTTAAGCCGTTTTGGAGAAATATGGAAAAGAGATACTTTAATGTTTTGGAACGATAATTTTGAAATAGGACTATCTGACCAGACAAATTCCGTTCTGGAGTTTACATTAAGTTTTCATAAATAAATAATTTCGTTGTTTTTTCGTGAAAGAGTACCAGATTGTCAAGTACTGAATTAAAAATACTGTTTCTGCTAGTGTTTTTTAAGTAGTACAAAAAATATTATACATGTGATTTTTTTTAGTTATTCCTAGGTGGCTAATAGGGACACCGCAGAGTGCTATTTGTACCACTGTTGGCCCACGAGGTTCATCCCTGACAATATGAGAAAACTTTATTTCGCTCTTTTGAAACAAAAGTGACGCATACTAAATTGTCATTTTTATAAAATTTAACCTTAATCTAAATACATATAATACCAAAATTTCTTAAGCAGCATGTTTCGTATTGGGCCCTATTTGTTCTTACGATTTAGTAGCATCGTCTAGCATTTGACATTTCCTTGCCATATGAAAATAACAAAACAATGAGTAACTTTTGTTATTAAAAGCGGCGTAACACTTTTGTGGACACAAATGATGAAGACAATACAAGTTTAATTGGAATCACGACAACGGGCGGGATAAGTCTCCGAAAGGGTTAACCTTGTGCGACTCAAGCCAAAAATCGTGGCATACAAATTACACCTGAGGGATTTCTCCAATCATCCATATCAGGTGGAGATACCATTTACGTGAACCAAACGGTTTGCGTCTACTTTCATAGTGCGAACCGCCACTATGTGGAATGACTTGCCGGAGTCTGTGTTTCCTGCGCAGTACAGTCTGAAGGTCTTCAAGTCGTGAATAGGTACCTAATGAAGAAGTGTGCTCATCGTAGACAACATCGCTGCTTAGCATCAGACAGGATGGTGGTCAAACGCTTGTTCATTGTGTTTAAAAAAAAAACTCTGTTCTGTCCAGTGGGATTTCTTTTCCATACATTGTTCGCGGCGTAGTAACCAGTCGAACTAGATTTATAATAAAGAATTCAAGGTTTTCTATTTTGTTTTCAATATATAAACACACAAACATGGGTTTAATTTGCTGCATGTAAATGGACCCTTAGAAACGTTGTTGGCTCGTCAATATGAACAACTTTTACTATGACAACAATGCTAGGAAATGAAAAAAATGTTGTCAATTCCTATACAAAATAGGCAATTTTTGAGATGAAATTTTGTAATGGGAATGGATTTTTTTTGTTGGCCTGCATTATTGCTAGGGTCTTCGAGATTTTATGCGGAGTTAATTTTTTTTTAAATTTCGGTTGTTATCACTGTAAAGTCCAAAAATTGTCAAATGACTATAAAGTAATAATATAGTCATTTGACACTTCGAAACTTCACATCTTTTTAAATTTTTTTTTAATTTTCCCCGCGGAACGTGGATTTGGACGTCAAAATATTCTTAAAATAACTTTAACCAGAAAAAATTGCAGGTTTTTCAGTTAAATCACAACACCACTGCGATCGCCAACCCGCCTGCTAAGCGTGGTATTATTGGCACCCCAAATGATGAACATCATTGATGGCCACCCTCGTCCAGCCGTGATGAAAAAGTGATGAAAAATGAAAAAATTAAATACACTTAAATAAAATAAATACACTTCGCGCCTTTCAATTCCAAAGCGGGATAGGCAGAGAGAGGCACTTGCTTGATAAGCAAATGCCCACGGTTCACCAAGCGTATTTAACCCAACGTGACAGGGGGTGAGCCCATCGCCGTTATAGGGTTCACAGGGTGCGGGTTTCATCACGATGTTGTCCTTCACCGTACGAGCGTAGCGTTGCTTACATAGGCTCTGAAAAAGCGTCCCTTTGGTACATGCCCAGTAGCCGGACTCGAACCCGCGACCTCCCGGTTACAAGTCAAGTATCCGACCAACGAGACTACAGTAGCTCAAATTTTTTGTGCCTATTATAGAAAGTACGTACCTAGAGGACCTTTTACAAGGTTATTACGCTGTCGTTCAACATTATTATACTCCACGTCTATTTTCGAATGAAATTCGTCTGGTAATTTAGATTTGCCGACGCTACCTCTGCCAAAACGTACCTATTGTCTCGACGACCCCTGGAGCGCAGAATATGTGTTCTCATATTCTTAAAACGCTGCCGAAAAATATGTGACAACTTTTCTTACTATTTCGTATCTTTTTCTTATTTGACGTTTGTCATAATACCTAGTTTGAAAACGAAAATGATACTTCTAGCATTTTGCGCCGGAAGCGATGGGATAAAAATAGCTTCTTTGTTTTTCGTTTTCAAAATTACATTTTCGCTGCTATGTTCGTCTTGATGTGCTGGTGACGATAATGGGGAATTTTCTTGACGTTTTTCTGACAGATTTTCAGGCGGAGAACTATCATTACTGTCAAACTTTGTTTGGAAAGTATGACAGTAATGACAGTTCAAACAACACAAAACGTCAAAGAAAATTCCCCATGATCAATTTGTTAATCCTGCGTAAGGATCCAACCAGCATTGAAATGTGAAGACCCACCCTCATATTTTAAAGATGTGACTGTGACTATAATTAATATTTTTTTATTTTACAACAACACACACATTGCCTTCATACCATGTTAAGTAGCTAAAGAACTTGTGTTAAGGAATTCAGACAACGAAATATACTTTAACATATAAATTTGAATCGACTTCAAAAAAGGAGGAGGTTCTCAATTCGTAATATTTTTTTTATAATGTACCGTGCGTAGAAAATAGTTAAATAGAAATAAAACTTGACTAATGGTCTAAAATCACGAGTGCAAGTTGAGAAAGAACATGTTTCTTCTGTAGATGTAAATGTTGTCTATACTTTAATACCGAAGAAAATGAACTAGACTGCCTTCTGAGCTAGACCATCGAATATAACTGTAAGTCTAAACAGATAGCCTTACTATTAGGGTTTTCTTTTGGAGACAACATAAAAATTTAAGCTGACTTAGAATGAATGAATGAATGAACTCTTTATTGCACTGTATAGTCATTACAAACAGTAAAATTGACAATGCTAAAATTGCAAAAGGCAGAGCTAATTCATGAAAGAACACGTGACGCTAAAATTCTTAGAGCAAATGCCTGTTTCACTATCTAATAAATGAATGTTGACTGTAGACCACTAGGCTACTAACACACATGCAAGAATTATTAAATGAAGTTTGACATTTGTGATCGTTTAGACTGGATTGTTTATTGTCACTGCAGACACCACGTTTTTGAAAGTAAAGTATTGTATTTAATTAAAAGTTTAAAGCCGTGTGGTGACGGCAAATAGAATACATGTGTCACCACCCCAGCCCAACTTTTTCCGTCATGGAGGTCGTAAGAGGCGACCGAGGGAGCTCTCCAGAGAACGGGCAGCAGCGCTCTCTGTGAGTTAAACCACAACACCACTGCGATTGCCAACCCGCCTGCCAAGCGTGGCGATTACTGGCATTTCACCCCAAATGACGGACCTCATTGGGGGAGGCCCTCGTCCAGCAGTGGACGTTATGTGGCTGATGATGAAAAGTTTAAAACGCGTGTTACGGATCGAGAAAATTAACCAAAGATTAGCTTCAGCTTTAGCTCACTTTCACTCATTCAGCTTACTTTGGTTGTTTGCCCGACGTTTCGAAACAGTTACATGTGCCGTGGTCAGGATCATTTAATTTAATGTCATTACGCGTTTCTCTGAACAATATTTATTGTTTTTAAGTTTTCGGGGCGAATTTAAAATGGAAAATAATAAACTGTACATCAAAATTACTAACTTGCACACCTAAAAAGCCAAAGTTATCATCAGAATGGCAATTAGAAGACCAAATCAGTAATTTTGTGGCTAAGTCAGTATTTTACTTAGGTTAGGTTAGACTTTTTTGATGCACGTTTAA
>SJJU01007497.1:0-13901 GCA_012932125.1 Conopomorpha cramerella
CAACTATTAAGAAGAAATAATGGAAAATGTAAAAAAACGGGGAAAATGTTTCATCCTTGAGGGCTTCCGTTGCGTGCGCTGCGAAAACGGGTAAAACGGGTCAAGATACCAAAAATATATGTATGAAAGAATTATTCCTCTTGAGATGATCTAAAAAAATGTCCACGACAGTATATGTCTATCTTTTAAGATTAACTCACTAGAACCGTTTTTATAGTAAACAAATTTGGTCGAAATTAATGCATTATTTGTTATAATATTATAAAGAGGAAAGATTTGTATGGATGGATATGTAACGAATAAAAGCTAGGTACTTGACGAAGGAACGAAAAAAATGCGAGTAACACCGTGCGGTACAGCTAGTGTGTAATAACATTAAAATAAGGTCCCACCTTCGTATGGTAGACCAGATATTTGGTCGACTGTACCTCTACTCCTTTAATTTACAGATGCCAAAACTACATCTTTCGAACAATTTGGAGGCATTTGCGGTAAACCTGGACCAGGTAAGGATGTACATAATTATATATTACGATGATAATATTAATCATACATACATAGACCACTGACACGTCTGGCACCTATTATTCATGTTTAAGAAGAGATATTAGGTGCCCTAATATATTACCTGTTAATGTAATGTTTATTTACAGCTGAAGAAAATTCAAACAACTCCAATCAAACGTAAACTGACTAAAGAAATTAAAACAGAGACTTGTCTTCAAACGAACAGCAACAGTGATTACCTAAGTAGCTTTTTTAATAAATCATATTTGACATCGGAAAATTACGACGAAACCGATAAAGGGCCAGAACTGCGCAACTTTTCGAAGAAAAAGCTAATTAATATCTTAGATGACATTACAATAAACACTAGTGAAGCTAATGAAATTGTATCAGCTGTTGATCCAAATGCAATGCAGGTTGTTACGAATATCGGAGCAAAGGAAGCAACGATCGACTGCGATGTTTCTACAGATGTAGTGACAGGCCCGGAAGAAACTATTGAGGTAAGACCTACCTACTCTGCTCTTATTAAACGAGGCACCATCAGGCTTTTCACCCATAGATACTTTAGTGCTGGGGAAACAGAAAAATTGTTATGTCTGTGCCCTTACATCAGGCACTTCAAGGAAGATTTCTCTCATATATAATAATAATAGCTAATTCTCAGCGATGAGAGATGACAGAGGGAACTGCACACGGTGACGGTAATTGACACTATTGGTACTCCCTACTAAGTCTTCTTGGATCAAATTCCGTGGGTACAGAGACTACGGTCAACAACAGGGGTTAGGGATAAAACTGCATAACAATACTAACACTGTTATTCTCTCGCGGGCCCTTCCACAAAAGGTGGAGACTCCGCAAGCTCGCTGTGGATAAGGAAATTTGTGCACCGTGATAACGACGTCCGCTCTGTTTGTAAACACGCAGTAGGCCCGGTGTAACCCGGATATTAAGCCATTTGCCACGACAGAGTTCCCATTACGGAGATAATGTGTACAAATAGGCAGTATCTACCTAAAACCTGAAAGTACATAAGATATTCTTCTCTTTCAGAAACACATTATAGAACCGATGGAACAAGAAATACTTGGTGAAATCGATTACGATAATAGAAACAAAGACGACATACTGATACCACCAACTCCATTTTCAGATCGTTCTAAGGTTTGTGTATATATTTATTGATTTTTTTAGGGAAGTTTTTTTTATTAGACACCTAGGTATTCATTGATAAACTTTTATATTTCCGTCCGCAGGTTGTACAGCAAAAAACGCGAACTTCGATGAGTCTTCCAATAATAGAAGAATTGCCCGAAGAAACCGAAATAAATGATGAAAATAATGTAGAGGAAAATGAGTCAAATGCTATAGCGGATACACAAATGAACCTGAGTACAGCTAGCAACGAAAGCTACAATAAAATGAGAGACATGATATTTAAAAAACATAATTTGGATTTGTCACCCGATTTTGTTTATGCTAAAAACAATATTACTGTAAGTTTACACTACCTTAACACACATTTGACATACAGGGGTACCTATCAGTAGAAAACTGAATGCACCTAAAATGAAATTCTCAGACGCAATTAAGCTTCGCGAGTCGCAACTTCCAAGATCATTCCTTCAATTATGTGAAGCTATGAAGTTGACGATTGATTTTAGAAGTCTTTCGTGAAGACACTCGCGTCCCTCCAAAAATACGCTTTAGCACTTTGTAAAATTAGTAGTTTTGTGACTGAATCTAACTGATTTCATGTTTACAGAAACAAGAAACCAAAACAGTCACATCAAAGTTTTTTCAAAACAAAAATGATGTGGTTGATGTTGAAGTTACGAAGACAAGTTCACAAAGCAAAAATACTGCTGAAAACAAAAATCTGCCAGAGAACATTACTAAAGCTATGGATATACCAAAAATCTCATCATACAATGTATTATTTTACAAGCAATTTTTTTTTCTGTACGATAGTAATAAGTGTAATCATAACATTTCTTTTTGTGTCTACAGGAACCCATGTCAATGGCAGAGGATAAACCCGTGTCTGGCTTCTTATTTACTCATGGGGCAAGTGGTATTCCAGAGTCGCTTGATGTTTCTATAAGTACAACTGGATATGAAGATGGTGATGGAGATTTTGCACACTGTTTAGGTAAAGAGAATGAATACAACTAATCTTTGATTAACAAAGTACTATACGCTGACCGCACCGGCTTAACCGTGCCTTAACTATTACATGAGGAGGTGGGGAGTGGGAAGGCTATTATTACTGTTTGAGCAAGTATTTTAGTGGTTGCAAGATTTTAAAACTTTACAGTACACAAATAAAAAATATTTGGTCTGCCAATTAACTTTATCATTATTGTGAACCATGAATGTTCAATCTTTCACCCATTTGGCCATTTGGTTTTCAGATTCAAGTTTGCTTCTATCACCAAAAGCTAATTTATCAATGCCCGTAACAACTGAAAATGCAGTTGTTTATTCTCAAGAAGTTCCCAATTTCCTTGCAGGTTAGTAATTTTTATTCTCACAGGGCAGTGGCCACTAACAATTAAAATTAAGTCTATTGACCATACATAGAAGAAATAATAATTACATAATAACTGTCCCATGTTTGCCTTTGGCTTAACATAAAACTATTTTTTTTTCAGGACTAAGAAAAACTGGATTTTCCTTTTTTGAATCAACTGCTCCTAAAACCAAACCAGACTCAAGTGGTAGTCAAGGGAGTAATTTTAATTTCAATTTTGGTAGTGCTGATGATAAAAAGTCCAGAGGAAATCTTTTCAGTATGTTTAACTAATTATTATATATTATTGTGTTTCATGTTATAATTGTTCTCTATTGCTTTATAATAAATATGATTTGTGTTTTCAATGCAAAATAATTTAACATGTATTTCACTTCATCATTTATTCATTCTTAAACATATTTACTGATGTAACTGACATGCTCTTACAGCAATTAATTGTAATAAAATAAACAATGGGGCAAAAACTTCACTGTACTCTGTTGTTGAGTCTCCTTGTAACTTACGACATAAAAGAAACTTAAATGCAAAGGTTAGTCCTAAAAATAATGTGCTCCAGGACGCTCTATACATTGAGGCCCTGTAAGAATTTTCAAGATTCATTCGAATGCATACAATGCAGCAAAAATATGCATTCATTGCATCACTTACAAACAATGGGGCAAAAATTGTCCACCATGCACTATTCACTAGTCCGTCTATCTTCAATGCTAGAAGCACAGAGAATATTGTTATAGTTATTAAATTTATCCATATTTCAAACACTGTTAGTCCAATCCACTGCACTATTTCATTAAGTGTGAAGAACATATTTGTATGCCAACAATCAGTTAGTTTGCTCCAACCATTGCTTTTCGGAAGATGCGAATATGAATTGAAGATGTGTGCCTAACTTGTGCACCAAACTCTAGTTCATCATTGAGTGGCTCCAAATCATCTGGAATGAAACAAGTTTGAATACATATTAATTTAGAAGTTTTTTTTTTGTTTATAACAGTACAAAATGTTCATCATCACTCATTCTTGTTTTCCCATGACGGAGCTTTGTTGGAAGTTGATTATTGCCACATCGACAGACAGGGTATGTCCCCAAAAGTACTAATGGGATAACAGGTGTGACTGATAATAACATGTTTTATTATTACATAGATTAACACTTTACGTACCAACAACATCTACAGTTCCCGTGTTGACCTCAATTTGACAGGTGCCTTCAAATAATATTTCTAACTGTAAAGCTAAGTTAGCACACCTCTGTATAGCAGCACCTAAACCATGTAAAATTATTTCGTTTTCACCCTTGGACAATAGATCACAGCACTTGTCTAGCTGGGCCTGTAAGCATATAAAACCAATAATTAACTTCCTTTACCGACTGAGTACGCTTGCGCATATTCACATATAACATTATTATGAAATTAAACTGCACCTTGAAATTGGTCTTTTTCGTAATGAAAATTACATTTCCACCTTCTACTGGCCGCGAAGGTACTCTCTTCTTTAGAGCATAACCTTTATTTGGCGGACGTCTTTTCTTATTTGATTCGTCCTTTTTCTGTTTCTTATTATTATCACTGGCCATGTCAACGATTCTACTTTTAAACTATTATTTTGCCATTTCTTAAAATATTTACAACAAAATTGCAACAAAAATGCTGTCTCTAAAGGCAGAAACGATGAAAAAAAGGGTGAAAAATAATAATGGGTTTGTTGTGAGACTGATGGAAATTTGACACATTGACTTTGACGTCAAGCTTTTTTAGGTACTTATTTTTTCTTTTTTTAGGGCCATGATCCATTGAGAAAGTTTTATCACATTCTTCAGCAGTCTGTACAGTCAAGAAATGCACAAATATAAAGTGATTTAAAAAAAATCGGTATTTCATGGATGAAAATTATACGTAGGTAAATATTGTTCAGACAGTATCACCTGCCACGTGCATTACCCATAACTGGAGCAAGGGTGCAAAGAAACCACACCCGCGTCAGTCTCTTGATGGTAGCCCTCGGGAGAGCGTTGCACGATTGCGGCGCTCAAATTCACGACTACGACGGCCGTGGCCTGTAGTCTAGGAGTTTGGCTGTATTCCGATAGTTAGTAGAACCGATTTGACATAGTCTGAACGGGTAGCACATCTTTAAATAGCTAGCCAGCTAGCCTACCTATGTACTTGAACTCTTTTACAGATACTACCCATTCTCAATGTCACACTTCCATTCCAGAGACTAGAGGTAAGTAGGTGCATTCATCGTAGGTAGATGTACCTGTGTTTGTTATAGATACAAAACTGTATAGGTAGAAGATACGTTATAGAGGTGACTGTTGACTGTAGATACGTACCTATATACTCGAGATTTCAAACTTCAACCTTTTTAGTATTAGATCTAGATAGTGAGCTGTCTTGTTTTTTTATAGACAAATTGTTTATGTTGGTATTTGATTGTACGACATACTTTGTGATGGCAGATGCGTCTGGATTATTTACTGTAGCTGTTAAATTAATGTATTAGTAGAAAATGGATAGGTACAATAATATATAAACAGAAATGTTGTAAGTCATAATTATTGTAAAGGGACATACATCTATTATGAGTGAAAATTTAAATCAGTCCATTTTATTCGTGGTGTCACCATGGGCTGCGTGTGTTGTTCCTTGAGCACATTTGTTTCCATCGCTTTAGACGCTCTTGAAAGGTAAGGTATATTTTCTTAAATCGTTAAGACATCGACTTAATTTTCCCTGTAACGCATATTTTACATTAACACATTCGCATTCTCTTTCAACAGGGTAACACTATGCACAGTTTGTGCTATGCTAACATGCTGCCTCTTCTTTACTGTTTTGTTCGTCTTAGTGGTCGGAGTGGGAATAGGATATCATTACTGCTTCGTGCAAAATTCTGTGGAGTCCATGGGTAAGAAGCAAAATCGATAAAATTGTTCCAACAGTTTTGTTAACCATATAATTTCTACAAGTTTACTTATCTTTTTTTTTCAGCTAAGGCTGCGAAAGCTGCCGGTGCAGTGCGTTCAGGGCCCGAGAGGGGGCATGTTCTAAGGTCAGCCGACAAAATCATGCAACGGGGATCGGCCCACCGACTTCAGCGGCGTGACAATTCCAATCGTCCATTACCAGAATCGAATAGTGCTTCAGTAATTTCAAATATATCGAGAATAGCCGCGGCAAACATAACAAAATTGTATGCGTCATCCACATTAATGAATAATACAGTGGCTTATTAATATATCGTTTCTTTTAATTAAAAAGTCATGCTTCTCATTCTAACTCGAGTCTTATTAGGGTCAGAATTTAGAGGGAGATACAGTAGGTACCTAGTTAAGTAGATTGATAAGGCAGCTATTTAAAAAAAAACCGGAAGTGTTTCGTTCATGTCATGTAGGTATCAATTGTACCTACTTCTGGCGCTTTTCGAGGTCGAGGGGGGTTAAATCAACATTTCCTGAGTTTGGGTGTTAATTTTAGAAAATATTTTGGTAGGTACAGTCATAACCGAGCCGTTGTTTTCAGGCATCCTTTCTTGTGGAAGTCATTTCGAAACTGGAATGTTAAACGTATGACTTGGCTGCATAACTTACAGGTCTTTGCTTATTCATTAAGAAGAGAACAATAAAATTAGACTGACTGTTGTACTGCCATATTTGACAGTTGAACAGCTGGTCGTGTTGTGTCTCGATCCGTTGGCGATACGCACCAATATTTTCGTTATTTACTTGTATTTTTGTACAATATGTTTTATAAATTTATTATGTGCTGCTAGTTGAAAGTGGTTTATAAAATGTCCGATGAAGAAAGTGTCGATATCGAGCAAGAATTAGAAGAACTCTTAACTAAAGAGCAGCCGAATCTTCAAGATGTGATCAAAAGGGTAAGTAGTTCTGCTTTTTAAGTCAATTAATAGGAACACAGATAACACTCCAACATTCTGTAGTTATATATGTCGTGTTCTAAATAGAAAGTTTTGTAAATATCTCTTTTTATTGTGAAATATAAAATAATGTAAGTTTTATAAATTCTCCCTCCTTTCAGAGTTTTACCAATGTTGCTGTTCAGCAAACTAAAAATGGAGAGCAAGCCGAGGTGGAATTATTGGAAGATACCTGTTATTTTGCAAAAAATACACAAGTGTAAGTTTTGTATCATGGTGACCCATGAATGGACATGAAATATTTTTATGCCTCTTTAGATAGTGTTCCGTTGCAATTCTGAAGGTAGGGTAATTATATATGTATATTAGGAATATATTTGTGTTGATAAGACTAATCTAGACACTATGATGATTATAATATCTTTATTTTAAGTAATTAAAATTACCTCACCTTTGGAATTATCTGAGTACACTATACCTACTGCAGTGAACTTTCTTTTGAAACTTGAAATGCTTATTTATAAATTATTTCACAAGAGTTGGGATACAACATATTCTTTTTTATGGTACATTAATTGTCAAGCATTGTCAGTTTTGTCTCATTTGTAGATGAAATTTGTATTATGTGGTAGGTATGTAATTGTTCTAAAAACTGTGATCTACAATTGTACAGTTCATTAGCTGTTAGCTTAATACTTAATAGTTTTTTATATTAGATTTCTGGTGTTTTTTGGGAACTTACTAATGAGTGACATTGGAATACAAAATTACAGGTGGCCATTTACATAATATTAAATTTTGTTTCATGAGTAATTGATGTTTAAATTAAATTACATTTCAGAACTTTGTCTCGACTAGAGCTCGTCAAAATTCCATCATTTCATGTACAGAGCTTATCTTTGGATCTGAAGTCACTGGCATTGACATTCCGATGTTCAGTTGGTGAAGTAGCCGTCAAAGGAATATACAGTGCCTACAATGAGAATCTGTATAATTTAGTACCTGTTATGTCAGAGGGCCATGTTCTGTAAGTATGTAATTAGGTATTAGATACACCTCATATTTTTTGTTCTAGTTATGCCCTGGTTAAATTATCTGAGTTTTCGTAAGATCCATCGCATTTAAAAAAAAAGAAATAATTTTACATGCACTGGAAGAACACTCTACTTACCTACCTACTATTTACCAAGAACTATTTTTATTTATATTTTGTATTTCTTAAAGTTATTATTATACTATGACAGGTCTTTCTATGAGGAATAAAAGGTATTGTACATATGCTAAATACTATATAATACAACTACATGTACCCCAACGGTGTTACTGGCAGTTTATTCCGTTCCCATGGGAATTTTGAGATTAATTAGTCTATGTATTAATACAATGTGTCTGTAGTAATACAGTGTAACTCTAAACCAAATTTTATTATAATCTCCCCAGCCATTTAGATGTGAAGTAGTACCAAATATACACACTTACACACTTTCACCTTTATAATATTAATGTGATTATCTAAAGAATGAGCAGATGATAAACTTTAGCAGATCTTGTTGGAATTTCGGGAACAATATTACATACCATATAGAATGTGAACAAGTGGGGATTTTGAGTCACTGTCTACCCCTTTGGGAAACATTAATGTAGAGTATATGTGCATCTCAGACCAAATACAATTAGAGTTGCAATCCGCATACTACCCTCAGTTTCTTTTCCACCAAAAAGTATAGAAATTGGATGTACTTTGGATACAAACTGTCACTTTTACTACTAAGTGGACAGTTTGGATCCAGATTTATCCTGATATGCAGTAAGGGACAGAAGATATTTTTTATTTCTCTTTCACTCCTGCATGTATTTCATATTGTTGTATTTTTTATTCTAAACGTCATTTTAGGATTGCTAGTCTAGTTGTTTTTGGTCTGAGGTATGCATGTACCAAATAAAATTCTGGCAAAAAGTAAAACCATTCTGTTTTTTTGTTATATATTTTCAGCATAACTCTATCAAATGTTATAGCGGATGTAGCAGTAGGTCTAATTATAGAAGAAGATGAATTTGCCTTTATAAATCCTGGCATGGAATTTTTACATGAAGAAGTTACTGTTAAAGTAAGTAAAACTGTTAAAATTAATCTTCATTTCATCATACCAGACATGTACATGGTTGACTAAGAAAGTGGTATATGTTTTCATGACACTTCCTGTGTCAATGAAACAACAATAAGATAGAGTTGTTATATAAGGGTGGTTATCCAGATTCTTGGCTGACTGTACGTCGAGAACGAGTACGTCTGAAAATCGTTTGACCATCCATACAAACTTTATAATAATAAGTAATGTGTATGTATGTACAGAACCTGTGTCAAAATTTGATTAAATAAACTGACTGCGAGTTTATTTCGGGTAACGGTTTTTCATGATAGGAACAGAACCCTAACAATTAATGTTCTATGTGTTTATTTAAACCTGTGCCCATTGTATTGGAGACTAACACCTTGCTTGCTTTTGTACTTTACTGTCATGTAAAGCGTTAGTAAAATTAAAGCGTTCGTCTTAGTTTTAACTAATATGAAGTTTTTATTTCAGTTATCATGGCCATCACCTCAAAAATCGGGTGGTTACGAATTTGTGTCAACTGAGCAGTCAGCTAAACATATAGGTATGTAAGTTTACACGCCTCATCATCAGCCACATGAAGTCCACTATTGGACGAGGGTCTCTCCCAATGATTTCTATGATCATAGGTGGAAATACCAATAATCGCCACGGTAGGCGCATTGCCGATCGCAATGGTGTTGTGGTTTAACTCACAGAACGCGAGATTTCCCTCAGCTGCGACGGGAAAAGTTGGGCTGGGGTAGTGACGCATGTGTTCTATTCGCCGTCACCACACGGCTTATGGTATATAGTGTATGTGGTATCAAATGAGTATTTCAATAATTTGACAGTTTCAATGATATCGATGTTTTTGTAAAGTATTATTTTTTACTATTAACGGAGAAAGGGAAGAGAAGCCTTTGCCCTGCAGTGGGATCCAGTAGGCTAGTAACAATGATAATTAAAAAAAAAATTGTTTACTGTGCAGACGAGTTGCCCCTATCGTCGGCGCTAGCCCTGCCACTCTGGTCATTGCTGCGGCGGAGGCTGCTGAGGCAGCTGTCCCGCGCGCTGCGCCGCGCCGCCGGCCTCTCCGACCTCATGTCCGGCCGGGCGATGCTGCTTGAGGCTTACATGTTAGTCCTGGGATTACTTCTTACTATACTCTCATTTCTAATTCACTGCCACAAACTCGTTTCTAATGGGGATTTTTCAAACTCCAAAAGTTTCTTATCTAGATGTCGCTAGTAGGTATCCAGGGGGACTTTTGTTCTTCAGTTATATTTAAGTACTTTTTTATTATTTGGAGTTATTTAGACTTCAGACACTTTTGTAACACGTAGATAAATAATAAAAAAAATTACAGTCGCCTTCAACACGGACTGCTTGAAGTTAGTAATTTCGTTGACATTTGTCCCCCTAATACAGCTGCGCCATCTATTATAACAAAGAGAAATAGGGGCCCTGAAAATTCCCCATTGACGGCCGGCATGGACAAGTGGTCAGGATATCATCTAGGATGACGGTCGCGGGTTCGATTCCCGCCACGAACATAATTCTTTAGTGATGAATTTGTTGTGTGCGTCTGGGGTTTATTTATCTATGTACATGTATGTATTTAAGTATATCAGTCTCTGACACCCATAGTACAGGGTATCCTAGTTTGGGGTCATGTGACCGTGTGTAAAAAATGATATTTATTTATTTATTAAAATCGACCAAATGTGTGTTTCGCTCTCTGTAATTACTGCCAATGTGATATTCCAGGTTTTATCGGCCATTGGATGATACTCAGACCAAATATAACTAACTCAATATTTTTGACCGGGTATATAGGCGCGAATATAACCAAAGACAGGCTCGAGCTCGAGTCCACTCGTGACCACGACGCATGCAACTGCGTCGAAACGTCGAGTAAAATAACAAAGGTAAGCTCGAGCTTGTCTTTGGTTATATTCGCGCCTATATACCCGGTGAACAATATTGAGTTATAATGTTTGTGCGCGTTTCATTAAAAAAATATCAAATATAACTAGACTTGCATGCTGCGTACCATCTTCAGTCTATCTCTTTCTCACCTGAATGTATGGAATTCGGTATACTTTTGGATCCAAAATGTCACTTTTACTACAAATTCGATAGTTTGGATCTAAAAATACCCTGCTACCAGTGGCGTGCACTGCCTGGCTTTAACGACAAGGTAGGCAGTAATCCCCAAGGATTGACACCTATGTATAGGTAACTTGTCTTTACGAAATACAGCTACCTACCAATCTACTCACCCACTAAACACAGGGTCTTAACTACCATTACCTAGCCTATGTCGTGAGTACAACAAAAAATGATCTAGCAATAACTCTATTATTCGGTCGGGTAACCGAAATATGCATTAGTATTGCATATATGCAGTGTCTTTCTGCCTATATGGCGTGCATGCCACTGCCTGCTACGTAAGAGACAGAAAACATTTTCTCTTACTCTTTCACATCTTCATGTCATCCTTATTGTGGTCTCGTTTTATTATAAACATCAGTTTTCGATTGCAAGTCTAGTTATTTTAGGTCTGATGGATGATACGAGTTCAAAAAGTATGATGATGATTGATGATGAATAATTTTCAAGTCTACTGTTCCAAAAACTGATTATTGTAAGGTCCCATCAATCCCCATTATCCATCCATCCTCAAGGTGGCAGTGAATTAGTAATCAGAGTATAGACGAAAATCCGGTTAGGGACGTCTCCCGGATGTCATCAGTATCCGTGACAGTTCGCTAAGATGGCCAATATGACGACTGCGACCGGTCTGTCAGCTCTGTGCTTTTGCAGTGAAGGAAAACATCGTGAGGAAATTTGTCTACAGTAAAGTGTCCAGAACATAGCAGTACAGCTTACAAACATCTTCTCAACGAATCCTAAGTCAAAAACCAAGAAGAACTGTTTGCGACATTGTATGAAGAGAAGAGGTAATCTTTTGGGGAAAGTTGGTTTGTAGCATGGGTTGAGTTACCTTGTAGAGTTACGAGCCATATGGTCTTAATTATGTTAATGTACCTAGCTCGTACAATAGAGTTATCGACAATGTTATTATTTTGGCGTTGTGAAGGCAATACAAAACTTTGTTTTTATGTTATTTAAGTTGTGTGAGTGGAGTAGAGTGCGGTGTGTGTGCGTTACCCCAGCCAGATTTTGTCGAAAATCCCATTTTTTTTTAAGTAGATAATTAGAAGTCCAACTTCTTCAATTGTTGTGCTGATTTTTAAATTTGTTTTGCTTATGGTTTTAGTTATTTGACAAAAACAGATCTGGCTGGCGTAACGTTACCCCAGCCAGATGTTTTGTTAATTAAAGGGTTTATTGGAATAAACTTTAGGTACATAATTAGTATTCTGAACGAGGTAAATGTTGCCACAAAATTTGAATTTGTATCGTTTATGGTTTCGGAGATATTCAAAATCCTGCTGGGGTAACGTGTACGTGTTCGCTGTATCTCCGAAACGGCTAAGCGAATATGTATAATTTTTTGTACACAGCTTCTATGAATTTGTTATAATTTGTTTGCCCATAAAGAAAAACAAAATAATGCACCGTTTAGAACTATTTTAATTAAAAAAAAAACTCAAAAATAGCTCCTAGCTCTTCAAAAAAGAGCTCTAAAGCCTTATTTGAAACGTCATTTTGTAGCTTACAACTGCCTTCAAATGTTTGTAAATTTTCATTAGAATCCTGTAGGTATTTATTGAGTTACAACGATATTTAATTCAGTTCTCGTAACGATGCGCTCCGGAGATTTTAAGCCTCCGATTTACTGAGTTCCTTGTGGATTTAAAAGTTGAAAGATATCATTAATTAGTATTTTAGTTCAATTTTCTACCTGTAAAATTTCAGCGTAATACGATTTGTAATTACTGAGATAATTAAAGAAGACATTAGGTAGTGCATGATCATGGCAACCCGACCAAGTATAGATGGTTACGAAAAAGCGGCCGCGTAGTACTTTATACTAACTTTTGAAATTAATAGGATAGTTTTAAACGTAAGTACAGTTACGTACAGAAGTGTAAAACGAAAACAATATCATCTTAATTTGGGTATTTTTATTTACAAATCATGTCTTATAAACTTACAAAGAAAAATGCGAAGTACCTAAACACTTTAATTTAGTTATATATTTTCTTATAGCAGCATAATAAATGTTCATCGGCTCAACATAATTATAAATTAACTTCAAAAAGATTAACATTGATTTTCAAATCATGAACTAACAATCACATAATAATTATTGACTGACATTATTATTTTAAGAGCACATTACGATGACTGGCTGGCTAGTATTCTTATAAAAAATAGTTTTATTATTAAAATCACAGATCATTATTAAAACTAAATTAAATCACATTGTACTTCAAGACATATACTATGCTATAGGCTGAATAGTTTAATTCTGTACGCGACTGTATTGAGCATGTAGCGTTATTATACTATACGTTTTAAAAGGTAGGCATAAAGTACTACGCGGCCGCTTTTTCGTAAGCTACAAAATGACGTTTCAAATAAGGCTTTAGAGCTCTTTTTTGAAGAGCTAGGAGCTATTTTTGAGTTTTTTTTTTTTAATTAAAATACTTCCAAACGGTGCATTATTTTGTTTTTCTTTATTGGCAAACAAATTATAACAAATTCATAGAAGCTGTGTACAAAAAATTATACATATTCGCTTAGCCGTTTCGGAGATACAGCGAACACGTAAACGTTATCCCAGCAGGATTTTGAATATCTCCGAAACCATAAACGATACAAATTAAAATTTTGTGGCAAAATTTACCTCGTTCAGAATACTAATTATGTACCTAAAGTTTATTTCAATAAACCCTTTAATT